>WNWK01000297.1:132500-225000 GCA_009830355.1 Cherax destructor | reverse complement strand
GAAAACACGATATCGTTTTAGGTGTCATTCAGATGACCTCGTGTCGTAGACAATTAGACTAATTGATCCCCAGGACAGGTGAGCCACCTGCCTGCCACCTGAGAATATATTATAATTACATGAAATAATAATAATAATAATAATAATAATTATTATTATTATTATTATAATTATTACTTTACTATTATTATTATTATTATTATTATTATTATTATTATTATTATTATTATTATTATTATTATTATTATTATTATTAACAATCACAACAGCAACAGAAAATCATCACCAAACACGGCAACAATAGATGTTAGAACAATAGCAACAACAGGAACTAACCGGAGCAACAACAGTAACAGGAACATCAACAACAACAGCAGGAACACCAACAACAATTGGCACCTCAACAACAGAGATATGAACAACAGCAATAAGTTCACCAACAGAAACAGGTACAACAGTAACAGGTACTCCAGCAGAAACAGAAACATCAGCAATAATAGGTACACCAGTAGTAAGAAGTACAAACAACTGTAATTGGTACACCAACAACGCAGTATAATGCGATCCTTTATTGACAACGTTTCGCCCACACAGTGAGCTTTACGAAGTCTCAAACAGGTCAACCTGGGTAGAGAGTACGTGAGCATATATATATATATATATATATATATATATAAAGGGAGAACAGTGACGTGAAGGAATGTTGAAGTTGACAGCTGAGAAGAGGTAGGATCTGAGAAGAACCTACCCATTATGGGCAAGGAGGACTGCTGCTGCTGTGGCGTAAAGAAGTGTCCTGGCTAGGGGGTTCAGCTATGTTGTAAACGCCGTTGTTCTGGTTGAAATTGTTGGATATAAAGATGAGTGATGATACCCAGATCCTGCGTCACTGTGTAGTCTTCTTCCTTGGCGATGAGAGTTAATTAAATGGTTGTGGAAGTTTCGCTATAAAACACAGGCGTTCCTCAAGTCGTTTATTCTGCTGGCGTATTAGTGTTTCGAAATACGTGTCTGAAGATCTCTGGATGCTTTGCCCAAGTATAATTTGATGCAGTCGTTGCAGGGGATTATGTATACCCTGCAGAGTACTAAACCTGGTGGTGTTCCTTACGGTGATGTCTTTGATTGTAGTGGATGCAGTAGCAGATACTTGGAATTAGGAACTGAATAGAATGTTAGAGAAGTGTTTGGTAATGGAGACAGTAGAGAGGACTATGTATCTTCTCTCGACGGTATCATGTCTGGGCGAGTCGAAAATGTGTACACGGCGTCAGCACTTTCTGATAGAGTGCCAAGGATAGTGAAGCTTGGAAAATACTTATTCTATAAAAGAACATTGTTCCTCAAGGAATTCACTACTGTAGATTCTGATGGCGCGTAAGAAAAAGCATATGATCACGCCTAGACGTGACATCCCTGTTTAAAAAGGTACACACTACACAATACATTGATCTCCAGAGCCGGAAAATTGACGACTCCCTCGACCTTCCTGGTCCAGCCAGCGATTTCATCGGCCTTGTTGAACTATCTGTTGGTTTTACTTGTTTCTCTTCAATAGACTTTAGGACTACCCTATGGGTTCCCCACTCAGTGCCGTACTGACGAACCTATACATGGAACATCTAGAAGCCGAGCGGTATTCCTCAAGCATCCCTTCTTCAGTCACCTGGCTCCGTTATGTTGATGACATTCTTCTCATAACCCCTAAACTCTTCAGCGTTCCTGTCCTCCAACACAAGTTCAACTAGGTTAAGTTTTTAATCCAATTTACGTTATAAGAAGTCGACAACATTCTTCCTTTCCTTGACGTTCTTCTCTGTCTACAAAGCTGAACACGAATTTCGTTTTAAAATCTACCGAAAACCTACCAACCAACACGATCTTCTCTACCTCTTCTCTCACCCTGATACCAAAACCAAACTTCTCGTTATCATAGCCTACTTCCTGCGTGCCCGTCGATTCTTCAGTAATGAATTCATTGAGGAGAAATGCTCTTTCATAGAACAAGTATTAGCTAGGCTTCAGAATCCTCGTCGCTTAGTCAGGTACTGCTGACGCCGTGCACATTACATCTTCAACTCACCCAGACAGGATACCGCCGAGAGAAGATACTTAGTCCTTCGTACTAGTTACATTGCCAAACAAGTCTCCAACATTCTATCCAGTAAAGAATTCCAAATATCTACCACTGCATCAACTACAAAGACATCATCAGTAAGTGACACAGCCAGGTTCAATACTCTGCAGGGATATACATACTCCCTTGCAAAGATTGCAACCAATTATACGTGGGCGAAAAATCCAGACCTCCAAACACGTATTTCGGAACACCAATACACAGCAGAATGGACGACGGTCTTTCACACCGAAACTCCCACAATATTTAATTAAATAGAGTCTCAAGGCTCATCGTCAGGGGAGAAAATACAGAGACGCAGGATCTTGGAATCATCATTCATCTGTATACTCAACAGTTTCAACCAGAAAAACGACGTTTAAAACACAGCTGATCCTCGTGCCAGAAAACAGTAATAGGTACACTAATGAAAAATGAAAGATTCAACAACAGGTACACTATTACAGTGACAGGTACACCAACAACAGCAATAGGTACGACAGCAGCAAGAGGAACAGTATCCACACGTAAGCCAATAACAGCAATAGGTGCAACAACAATAGATGTATCATAACGGAAACAGGTACACCAACAATAGCAACAGGTACAGTACAACTACAGTAATAGGAAAAACAAAAAGTTAACAGTAACAGGTAAAACAGCACCAAAATCAACAGTAACATGTACATCAATAACAGGTGAATCAACAAAAACAACAAGAGCAAAAGAGCTACGCTAGAACAACAACGGGTAACTCAAGAGCAGCAGCACAATAACAACAGCAAGTTACACAATAACTGGTACACTAACAACAGCAATAGATGCAATTACGTATTAAAATCTCGAATCAGCCTAATGATCGTCTCGGGACAAAAAAAAACACGTACGAGGTCAACAACGTCAACAAAAGGAACACAACATACGCAGCTTTTATTAACCAACAACCGAAACATCAATAGTTCCAAAAAAAGGTCCTTGGAAATCTGATGTGGTTACAAAATTTACATTGAGCAAACACATCACATCAGCAAATTTTAATTAAAACCTGACGAGTTGACGACATTCTCAATCAGCAAGAACATTGTTGCAATGATGTTGCTAAATAATAGCATGCAATACCGACAAAATGAGGAATCAGACACATGTGCAACACATGGGAATCTTTATCTGGAGTTGTTTCTGCAACTAGTGGCTTTATTAATTCAACAGAAAAGATACACGAAGGCTGTATATGAGGCAATCAGTCCCTCAGTCTGGAAGACGGTGTTCAGTACCTTAGTCTCTTGATGACTATAAATTATAGGCTGGAAGATGGTGCAGATTTTAAATGAAATCTGATGTGGTTAGGGAATTAGCATTCAGCAAGCGAATTTCAATAGGATTCTTGAAACTAATGGCTTGGCGAATCCCCAAGTAGGCTATCATCCCAAAGTTTGCTACCTCAACTACAGCTGAACTGCTTTACTGAAATATGTTATATCAACAGTAAGTTCCTTCACTACGTAATATAGACTCCAGCTTTCCTCCCTCACTCCGAGATGTCATATAAACACCTGCTAAGCTTCTTCACTGGGAAATATATAAACTTCAGCTAAGCTCCTTTTGGAAATACATAAACTCCAGCTAAGCTTCTTCACTGGGCAATATACATACTCCGGATAAGCTACGACTCAAAACCAGTAACGCCACCATTCCATCTTCATCTCACTTTCTCCCTCACGTAACTTGTTATTACACTCATTTTTCTTGTATCTGTTGAAGAGGGTGTCACACCGTTGTTGAAATATAACTCGCGACAGCTTTATAAATATTTTACCCTCCGGCAGGATTGTTGATTTTCTCTTCCTGTCTAATGAACACGCAAGATGAATAGGACAGATCAGTATGATCCATAAGACTGGTCAATACATAGGTCGTTACTAACACCAGTCTAGTCAAGACAAATTATATCAAAACATGAGTCAGTACGAACACAAGTCAGGGCAAGATAAGTCAGCTCAAAGCTTTTCATTAGTCAGGTCAAGATGATACACGAGCCAGGAAAAGCTTCACATATCAACTGAAGAAAACAAACAAGTCAGGCTAAGAAACTCAACAAATCTCACCAAGAAGCTCAACAAATCCAGTAAAAATTATTTATACTCAAGAAACTCCATAGGTTGGGTCAAAAAGGCTCCACGAGTCAGGTAAAGATAATCCAACAGTAAAGAAGTTCCATAAGTCAGGTCAAGATGATCAACAGTCAGGAAACCCCATTACTCACGTCAGAAAGTTCCAAGAGTCAGGTCAAGAAGTTCAACGAGTCAGGTCAAGAAGTTCAGTAAGTCAGGACAAGAAGTCCAACAAGCCAAGTCAGAAAGTTCCAAGAGTCAGGTGAAGAAGTTCTACAAGTCAGGTCAATAAGTTCAACGAGTCAGGTTAATCAGCTCGACAAGAAAACTGAAGCTGGAAACCCTGGCACAATTCATTATCACTGAAGCACTACTCGTGGCTGAGAGTAATAGCTACCAACGTGCCTCTGTGTTTATCAAGCATAAGATAACATTACTCAACACACACACACACACACACTCCACCACTCTTCATTAGAAGAGTGGTGGAGTGAACGATAACCAGCACGGTTTCCAGGAAGAGAAATTCTGTGTCACAAACCTATTAGAGTTTTACGACAAGGTCACAGAAGTAAGACAAGAGAGAAAGAAGTGGGTAAACTGCATTTCCTTGGACTGTAAGAAGGTTTTCGACATAGCTCCACACAAGAGATTAGTACAAAAGCTAGAGAAGCAGGCAGGAATAACAGGAAAGTGACTGCAATGGATCAGAGAATACCTGACAGGAAGGAAACAACGAGCAGGGTTCCATAGGGGTCAGTCCAAGGGCCGGTGCTATCTCTGGTATATGTGAATAACATAACCGAAGGAATAGATTTAGAGGTGTCCATGTTTGAAGATGATGTGAAGTTAATGCAAAGAATTAAATCGGATGAGGATCAGGCAGGACTACTAAGGAGTCTGGACAGCTGCAAGCCTGGACCTGGAGTTTAACCCCGACAAGTACAAAGTCATGAAGATTGGGGAAGGTCAAACAAGACCGCAGAGTACAGGCTATGGGGCCAAAGACTGCAAACCTCACTCATGGAAAAGGATCTTGGGGTGAGAATAATACCGAGCACATCTCCTGAGGTGAGAATAATACCGAGCACATCTCCTGAGGCGCCCATGTGCTCCAGCACATGGGCGCCTAGCAAACCTAAGAATTGCATTCCGACATCTTAATAAGGAATCGTTCAGGACCCTGTACACCGTGTATGTTAAGCCTATATTGGAGTATGCAGCACCAGTTTGGAGCCCACACCTAGCCAAGCACGTAAGGAAATTAGAGAAAGTGCAAAGGTTTGCAATAAGACTAGTCTCGGAGCTAAGGGGCATGTCCTACGAGGAGAAGTTAAGGGAAATCGACCGGACGACAATGGAGGACAGGAGTGATAGGGGGAATATGATAACGACATATAAAATACTGAGAGGAATTGAAAAGGTGGACAGAGACAGGATGTTCCAGAGATGGGACATAGCAACAAAGGATCACAATTGGAAGTTGAAGACTCAGATGAATCACAGGGATGTTAGAAGCATTTCATCAGTCACAGAGTTGTCAGGAAGTGGAATAGTTTGGGAAGTAATGTGGTGGAGGCAATATCCATACATAGCTTTAAGAAGAGGTATGATAAAGCTCATGGAGCAGGAAGAGTTACCTAGTAGCGACCAGTGAAGAGGCGGGGCCAGGAGCTGTGAATTGACCCCTGTAACCACAACTAGGTGAGTACACATAACTGGGGAATGCTAGGTGCTGAAAGCAGTGATATTCAATCCAACACTTAATGCAGACGACAAAGACAGGAGTATGAGTAAAGCAACTGGACAATGGTGTCCACACTGGCAGAAGTAGCTAGAAGAACCCACATGGGCAATGCAAGACTACTGATTATTGATTGATTTTAACCATATGAAAATAGGCTGGGAAAGTCTGCAGCCACGTGGAGGACCGGAAACGTCGAGAGCTAAGCTCCTTCAGATGGTGACAGAAAACTTCCTGTGTCAACACGTCATAGACACAACTAGGGAACGAGAAGGCTACGAACCAGCGAGGCTGGACTTCATGTTCACTCTAAGTGATTCTAAGGAAGGGAACAATTAAATATCAGAGGCCTCTTGATGATAACGACCTCGCAACGCGGAGGTTCGAATACCTAATGAAAGTTAAGGCACTGAGGAATACAGAGGATGAAGGAAGGGGCAAATCTTGACTTTAAAATATCGTATGAGACAATTCCTAAGCAAAATGCCATAGGGAAAGGGAGATAGAAGAGGCAGAAAATGAAATAAAGTAAGTAACTAGAAAGTGCCGGGAAGAAGAAGAGAAATTCCTACCAAGAAGCAAAAACAGCACAGGCCAGTGGAGCAGCTAGCGAAAAGTGCAAAAACATTGAAGACATAGGAATCAAAGATCGCCAGCGAATAGGGAAGCAAACAGAAGAGCCAGAAATGAATATGAGTGGGTAAGAATAAAGGCTGAACACCAATTTAAGAATGTCTTAGCATCAAAAGCCAAATTTGAGCCAAAGTTGATGTTCAGCCACATCAGAAGGACCAGGAAGGAGGGGAACTCACTGCAAATGACCAGGAAGCCTGAGAGGAGATGGAAGTAATAACACTGCCAAAAAATCAAAGAGAAAGTAAAAGTTCACCAAAGAGTATTGGACACAGTACAAACAACGGGTGGAGAGGTGAAGAAAATATTGAGTTAACTAGATACCTTGAAGGTAATGGAACTAGACATCTCTCAGTGGGTTCTGCGAAAGGGAGCAGAGGAACTGTGTGAACCACTAGCGATGATCACAAAGAAATAGATTAAAACAGGGCAGTTGCCAGAGTTCTGGAAGACAGAGACTGTAGTCCCAGTAATTAAAAAAGGGGACAGACAAGTAGCACTGAATTACAGGCCAGTGTCACTAACATGTATAATATGTAAGTTATGGAGAAGTCTATCAGGGGAATAGTGGAGCACCTGGAAAGTAATGGATTCATAAACTATAACTAGCACTGTTCTATGATAAGGTAACGAAAGTTAGGCAAGAGAGAAAGAGAGGGGGATTGATAGACCGTATTTTTTTATAGCAAGAAAACGTTCAATGCAGAACTCCATAGAGACTTGAACAAAAGCTAAAAGAGAAGGAAGAAATTACAGGGAAAGAACTAAAACAGAGGTGACGAAATGTTTGAGTATGACGAGCGGGGTTTCACAAGGGTCATAACTTTGACTAGTACTGTTTCTTTTGGATGTAAACATAACAGAGGAAATGGAGTCGGGGGTTTACCTGTTTAACAGGTGATGTGAATCTTATGATGAAAATGCAAACATAAGTAGACTAGAAAAGACTACAAATAGGATTGGTCTGACAAGTGGCTTTTGAAACTTATCCCCAGTAAATGAAAAGTTATGAAAATCGGAGAAGAACATCCTGAAATAACGTACAGACTCGGGGGACAAAAACCGCAAACCCATCTGAAAGATGACCTCGGGGTGAGCATAGTTTCGAACATGTCACCTGAGACACATCACCCGAATAACCGCTGCAACAAACGCGAGGTTGGTACATTTAAGGGTAGCTATCAGGAACATCAGCAAGAAGGCATTCATGAACTTATTCATGACATAAGTCAGGCTCATTTAGTCCAAGAGCTGTGGGGTATGAACTATGAGGTGACATGATAACAACGAACAAAACACTCAGAGGAATTGACAGGATGGACAGAGGGAGTCTGTTGGAGAGGTGTCTCACGTACACGAGATCACAGCTGGAATTTAAAAGCACAGATGAGTGACTTTTTAAGCCTCAGAGAGGTCAAGAGGTTGAACGACTTACACAGCGAAGTGGTAGAGGCAGTATCCATACATTGCTTTAAGAATAGGTATAAGAGGACTCATGCAGACAGGAGAGTGAAACCAGTAGCGGTCACAGTTAAGTGAGTATAATTAGGTGAGCACACATTCACAAATACAAAAACCCTCAAAAATATCAATCAAACGAGCAAATATTGAGTATTTCATTTAAGGACATGAAGATGAGAGTGGGCGTAGATGAAGTTAACTCATTCTATATTGCTACGCTATCGTGCTTAGAGAGAGAGAAAGAGAGAGAGAGAGAGAGAGAGAGAGAGAGAGAGAGAGAAACCATTCTCATTAAAATAATGGTTTACTAATATACCAACAAGGTAATGAATAAGACACATGACCAACACTTTAGCAAGTTTATTCCCAAAACGTTTTGAATACACAGTTGGCTTCGTCAGTTTATTCTAGATCATTTGTATATTAATTAACTTAGCATTAAATGATATACATACAGGGATCATAACTAAACTGGAGCCAGCTGTAGTCCAGAGCTTTTATTTAACCAGCTGTAGTTCAGAACTTTTATTCAGCCAGCTGATTCAATTTCTCTGATTTATATATGTTGTAAAAACGTATTATGTTTAGATCTGATGGAGTACTTTCCTTAGGATAGGTTAAGCTAGATAGCTCCCTGCCGTCTTGTGTAATGTCTTCTGGGTCTACAATGAGTTTCTCCCTGTTGAAAAGCTTTTAGGAATCACAAGGGATCCTTCAATGCAGCGATCTTAATTATAAAATGGAGATTATCTAGACATTCTGGGATATTAGGTAAATGGCAGTGTTGAATTATTCGAACCTTGAGAACAGTAGCTGTGGACATAACAAGTTGATGAATAAGATATATGCGCAACACCTGGGTATCTTTATTGAAGATTGTGTTGTAATATGCTTTGTGTACCAAGATGTCATGGCGGTGCTGTGCCAGACAAGTATCATCATATTAATGGCAGACAAAACCAGTAAGTTCTTGAACAAGCCACATATGCAACACATGACTCTCAATAAGGATACCCGGTGTTGCCCTTGTCTTGACTTATTTTACTGTAAAGACAAATCCAACTAATCCTGATAGGGAAAGGAGAGATAGAATTACCCTTCTTCTGTCCACTACTTTATTAAAAAACCAGAAACTGGATAAGATTCAGTAAATCTAAGAGTACTGTATATTCAAGGTAACAAACTGTGTCACACACACACACACGTCTAGGGATCCCCATGAATAAAATACTGCTGTCTCTGCTGTCTAGAAGATGAGAGATACGCCTCATCCCAGGATGCTTCCTGGCTGCATTCCTTCAATGATTTACTTGATTCTTCATTCTCTTTGTCGAGTCAGTACGTCATTCCCGGGATACCAGCTTCATCGCTTGGTGGTGGGAGTCGTTCAACGATTCTTATATCATCTCTAGAAGACGTATTACCAGTATTGCAATCAAAACTAAGCGCTAAATCACAAGGGTCACACAGCTCTGTCCAGAAGTAGTAGCATTTTCTTGAGAGACCATGATATGTATTTTCTTGGAGTGAAATGTAAACTATCAAGACTTATCAAAGGCTCTTCTGTGTGGATGAAAGGAGCTCACCAAGGAGCTGTATGCGTAGAAGGAGCTCATCAAGATCCTATATAAATGCAGGGAGCTCTCCAAAGTCCTTCTGTATAGAGCTCATCAAAATCGTTCATGGATACAAGCATCTCACCAAAGGACTTTAAGGATACAAGGAGCTTATCAAAGTGCTGTAGTATGACTGCAAGGAGTCAAGGACCTTTTGAATGGTAAGGAGCTCATTAAAGTTATCTTTGAACGTTCATCGAGAACACAAACAAGTATTAGAAGTTAACATTGATGCCAGCGATGAATAAAACACATGTGCATCACCTGAGTACCATCACTGACGACACTCAGGTGTTGCATACCTGTCTTATTCCTCAACTTGTCAACACTGTATGCAAGTAATATATATATATATATATATATATATATATATATATATATATATATATATATATATATATAAACATAATAATAAAAACATAATAAATAAAATAAATGAACATGTACAATAAAATATTCTGATGAGTAACCCAGGAGGAGTACGAACCCAGGATAACTCAAGCAAGCCAAGCAGTGTGTCTTATTTCCATCAGGGTTCACCTTAGCTCCTTCCCCAGGGTGCGACCTACAACAGTGGACTATTACCTAGGCATGTGTAAACTACTAGGCGACAGGGACAGCAGATATCAACGTACTTGCTAATTGCATTCCGCCTCGTGCAGGAATCGATCCCATGTGATCTCGGTTGCTAACACAGTAGTCGAAAAACTCGTAAGGGCTGCTGATTTCCTTCCTAATTAGGATGATTTACGTCGCTAGTGGTGAGTACGTAATGGGGGTAATTGTGTAAATAGACGTGGTAGACGTAGATAATGGGGGTAGTTGTGTAAGTAGACGTGGTAGATGTAGATGAGGCAAAGTTGTTATACGCAAGGCTCTCCCTAAGTCACTCTCTCGTAGAATGTAGATGCATGATGAATCTCTCTCTCTCTCTCTCAATTTATTTTCCTCCACCTTCTCCTTTCTTCGCCCTATTTTCCTTTTAATTCTTCTTTTCTCAGCCACTTTCCCTTCTTCATTCGTCGTCTTCTCTCTTTCTCTCTCTCTCCTCTTCCTTCATCGCTATCTCTCCCTCTCTTTTCTTCCTTCATCGCCTTCTTTCCCTCTCCCTTCTCCCTTCATCTCTCTCTCTTTCTCTTCCTGCCTCTCTTTTTACTTCTCTCTCTCTCTCTTCCTGCATCTCTTTTTCCTTCCCTATCCCTCTTTTTTCCTCCTATCTCCCTTTCCCTTCTTCCTTCATCCCCCTCTCCCTTCTTTCTTCATTTCCCTCTCTCTCCTCCCTTCTTCCTTCATCTCCCTTTCTCTCCCTCTCCCTCTCCTTTCTCACCACCGTCATTATTATTAGTCATGGTGGATTATCTTCATTGTTCGCTTCTCCCTAAATTTATCACCTTCCTCCTATTATTCATTCATTTTTTTATTGAGTCTTTTTGGTAATAATTGTCTGTTGTCCTCCATTTCTCTACCTCCCTCCCTCCTTCCAGCCTTCCCTCCCTCCCTCCTTCTATCTTCCTTCAACCTTCCTTCTTACAAATTTCCCTGCTGACCTTCTTCTATTTCTTCCCTTTACTGCCCTTCTTTCCCTCTTCCTTCCTGCCCCCTTCCTATCTATTCCTTTTTTTCTTTCCTACAACCACCCGTCTCCATTCCTTCCTCTTCTTAATAAATTCATCACTCTTCTTTAAATCCCATCATTGTAGAACTCTTAAATTTCTTCTTTCCTTATTATCATTACTCTCCCTCCCTCATTATTCTTACTCTCTTCTTCCTCCTTTCATCTACCTACCTCTCTCCACATCCTTTAATTCTTCCTCCCTCCCCTACTCCATTATCTCTCTCTTCCCCATTCTCTTCCACTGTTCCTCTTTCTCTCTCTTCTTCCCTCTTTTGCCTTCTCCCTACTTCCCTACTCTTCCCTCCTCCCTCTGTCTCTCCCTCCTCCCTCCCTCAACATCTTCATGTAACAGACATGTTATGTAGATCAAGTCTCCCTTCAATCGGTTTAAACAAATTAACAAATGTAACAGCGCTATCAATTACCAAGTATTTAGGCTCAAGCTACCACGGTATAAGGACAGGCTCAAATTATCTTGGTATAAGGACAAGCTTAGGTAATCTGGGTTATGAGGATAGGCTCAGAGTATAAGGACAGGCTCTGATCATCAACGTTGAATGTAATCTTAGAAACCTTAACAAGAACTATAAGAAAGGTAAAAAGAAAGCAATGGGAAAGTGGACCGCTTAAAGTGGATAGGATTTATAATGGAACATCAGCATGATTCAGAAATTGCAAATCCTGATTGAAAACCATGACAGACTGGGGAAGATTAGGCAGGAAGGAAAATTGTGGCAGATTGTGTATTCTTTGAGAATATATATATATATATATATATATATATATATATATATATATATATATATATATATATATATATATATATATATATATATATCGTGCCGAATAGGTAAAACTGGCCAATTGGCAAGAAATCATTTAAAATTACAATAATTTAGTAATATACAAACACAATGAAATATATTTTTTTCGTTAGGTTTAGAATGGTTTTTGCGAAATTGTTGCATACACAAATTTTCGCTTGCCTTATTCGGCAAGAAGAGTGTTGCTATTTAAGCCAATCTTATCTTATCTTATCTTAACCTCTGCAACTTCTCTTCATAATCTCCCACAAGCACAGTGTCGTCAGTAAAAGGCAACTGTGACGACTCCCAATTTGTGTTAGATTCTTTATGTTTTAATCCAACACCTCTCGCCAACACCCGAGCATTCATGTCTCTCACACCTCATCTATAATATTAAACAAACCATAGGTGACATCACGCATCCCTGTATAAGGCCTACGTTTACATAGCCTAACCTGAACCTCACTATCCTCGTAAAAACTCTTGACTGATTTAAGTAACCTACCACATATTACATACACTTGCAACATCAATCACAATGCTCTCCCATCAACCGCATCATCTGCCTTTTTCAAATCCATAAACGCATCAGAAAACTTCTTTGACCTTATCTAATGTTCACTTATATGCTTCGATGTAAACACTTGGTCTACATATTCCCTACCCTTCTTAAAGCCTCCTTGTTCATCTGTATTTCTGCTCTCCGTCTTATCTTTAACTCTTTCAATAATAACTCTACCAAACACACACACACACATAAAGCCACAATTGCAATTATGCAAATCGCATGTAGTCTACGCCAGTGCTTGAGCCACCAAAATGAACACTCAGTTATATTAAATCTCTAAAGAAAGGAAAGCCATGGTTGTGTACGTCGTTGACGAGCAGAATACAACTGCGAGATACACTGAGAGTTGACACTGAGAAACACTTTCTGGACAGGCTAGAAATTTTTTAAACCCGAACTTAGTAGAGGAACGACGTTTCAGACCCTTTGCGACCACTACCACCACTGTTGTGACTTTGCGACTACTACCACCACTGTTGTGACTTGACAATGGTTGAGGACAGACCAAAACGTCGTCTTAAGTAAGGTTCGTCTCCTAAGTGCAGGCTATTGGTGAATTGTTCCAGCTACGGTATTGTGGTTCTATTTTCCAGGATAAAGGGAGACTACAAACAGCATATAAGATGCAAGATGTACAGCTCTAAGAGACGAGTAATGAAGATGATCTGGCAGTAAGCGTTGCAACCAAATTTCTGCAATCACTAGCTATTTTCGCTCTGACTCAGCAGTGCCAGGAGCGGTATCAAGAGGGACAAACGCCGTATCAGGGATACCGAGCACGGTATCAGGTGTGCTTAGCGCGGTATCAGCGGTGTCAGACACAATATCAGGGGTATCAGTGGTGCTATGTCCTGACGCCAAGGCTGTCAGCAGGGAGAAACACACAATGTTAATGATTTTGTAATTTGTCATGTCTGGGAGGACTTTGTGGGAGAGTGATTTATTAACAAGAAGTAGTTGTGGTGGATGGTGGTGATTGTGGTGGTGGTGAAGGGTGGTGGTGAAGGGTGGTGGTGAATGTGGTGGTGATTGTAGTGGTGAATGGTGGTGGCGATTGTAGTGGTGGTGGTTGGTGATGATTGTGGTCGCTGTGATGATTGTGGTGATTGAAATGATGGTGACGGTGGTGGTGGGGGTGATAGTGATTGTGATGATTGTGGTGATGGTGGTGATGGCGATGGTGCTGGTGATGGTTATGGTGTTGACGGTGATGATGGTGGTTGTGATGGTGGTGTTAATGGTGATGGTGATGGTGGTGGTGATGGTGTTGGTGGTGATGGTGGTTGTGATGATGTTGGTGGTGGTGGTGGTGTTGGTGGTGATGGTGACGGTGGTGTAAGAATTAATGTGAACTGCAATATGGTGTGAATGTTAAGTCATCATATCACTTAGTGGAGAGAATAAACATTCTCGGTTTTATACTCAACAATATGGGCTAGTAACCCCTTCTCCTGTACAAATCTACTAAAAACGAGAAGAAGAAAAACTTTATAAAATTGGGTTGTCTGAATGTGCGTGGATGTAGTGCAGATGATAAGAAAGAGATGATTGCCGATGTTATGAATGAAAAGAAGTTGGATGTCCTGGCCCTAAGCGAAACAAAGCTGAAGGGAGTAGGCGAGTTTCAGTGGGGAGAAATAAATGGGATTAAGTCAGGAGTATCTGAGAGAGTTAGAGCTAAGGAAGGGGTAGCAATAATGTTGAAGGATCAGTTATGGAAGGAAAAGAGGGAATATAAATGTGTAAATTCAAGGATTATGTGGATTAAAATAAGGGTCGGATGCGAAAAGTGGGTCATAATAAGCGTGTATGCACCTGGAGAAGAGAGGAGTGTAGAGGAGAGAGAGAGATTTTGGGAGATGTTAAGCGAATGTATAGGAACTTTTGAACCAAATGAGAGAGTAATTGTGGTAGGGGACCTAAATGCTAAAGTGGGAGAAACATGCAGAGAGGGTGTAGTAGGTAAGTTTGGGGTGCCAGGTGTAAATGATAATGGGAGCCCTTTGATTGAACTTTGTATAGAAAGGGGTTTAGTTATAGGTAATACATATTTTAAGAAAAAGAGGATAAATAAGTATACAAGATATGATGTAGGGCGTAATGACAGTAGTTTGTTGGACTATGTATTGGTAGATAAAAGACTGTTGAGTAGACTTCAGGATGTACATGTTTATAGAGGGGCTACAGATATATCAGATCACTTTTTAGTTATAGCTACAGTGGGAGTAAAAGGTAGATGGGATACAAGGAAAATAGAATCAGTAAGTAAAAAAGAGGTGAAGGTTTATAAACTAAAAGAGGAGGCAGTTAGGGTAAGATATAAACAACTATTGGAGGATAGATGGGCTAGTGAGAGTGTAGGCAATGGGGTCGAAAATGTATGGGGTAGATTTAAAAATGTAGTGTTAGAGTGTTCAGCAGAAGTTTGTGGTTACAGGCGAGTGGGTGCGGAGGGAAGAGGAGCGATTGGTGGAATGATGATGTAAAGAGAGTAGTAAGGAGAAAAAGTTAGCATATGAGAGGTTTTTACAAAGTAGAAGTGATGCAAGGAGGAAGAGTATATGGAGAGAAAAGAGAGGTAAAAGAGTGGTGAAGCAATGTAAAAGAGAGCAGATGAGAGAGTGGGTGAGATGTTATCAGCAAATTTTGTTGAAAATAAGAAAAGTTTTGGAATGAGATTAATAAGTTGAGGAAGCCTAGAGAACAAATGGATTTGACAGTTAAAAATAGGAGAGGAGAGTTATTAAATGGAGAGTTAGAGGTATCGGGAAGATGGAGAGAATATTTTGAGGATTTGTTAAATGTTGATGAAGACAGGAAAGCTGTGATTTCGTGTGTAGGGCAAGGAGGAATAACATCTTGTAGGAGTGTGGAAGAGCCAGTTGTGGGTGTGGGGAAGTTCGTGAGGCAGTGGGTAGAATGAAAGGGGTAAGGCAGCTGGATTGATGGGATAAAGATAAAATGTTAAAAGCAGGTGGGGATATAATTTTGGAGTGGTTGGTGCTATTTTAATAAATGTATGGAAGAGGGTAAGGTACCTAGGGATTGGCAGAGAGCGTGTATTGTTCCTTTGTATAAAGGCAAAGGGGACAAAGAGAGTGCAAAAATTATAGGGAATAAGTCTGTTGAGTGTACCTGGTAAAGTGTATGGTAAGGTTATTATTGAAAAAATTTAAAGAGTAAACAGAAAGCAGGATAGCAGATGAACAAGGGCTTTAGGAAAGGTAGGGGTGTGTAGACCAAGTGTTTAGTGAAACATATGGTGAACAGTTTTGGATAAGGGTAAAGATGTTTTGTGGCATTTATGGATTTGGAAAAGGCGATAATAGGGTAGATAGGGCAATGTGGCAGATGTTGCAGGTGTATGGAATAGGAGGAAAGGTTACTGAAAGCAGTAAAAGAGTTTTTATGAGGATAGATAGGGGGCAATGTGGCAGATGTTGCAGGTGATGGAATAGGAGGAAGGTTACTGAAAGCAGTGAAGATTTTTATGAGGATAGTGGGGCTCAGGTTAGAGTGTGTAGGAGGAAGGGACTGTTTCCCAGTAAGTGGGCCTTAGACAAGGAGGGTGATGTCACCGTGGTTGTTCAATATATTTATAGATGGGGTTGTAAGAGAAGTGAATGCAGGGTCTTGGCAAGGGGTGTTAGGCTAAAGATAAAGAAGCAAATACAAAGTGGGAGTTGTCACAGTTGCTTTTTGCTGATGACACTGTCTTTGGGAGATTCTGAAGAGGCTGCAGAGGTTGGTGGATGATTTGGTAGGTGTGTAAAAGAAAATTGAAAGTGAATATAGGAAAGAAGTAAGGTGATGAGGATAACAAAAAGAATAGGTGACGAAAGATTGGATATCAGATTGGAGGAGAAGTATGGAGGTGAATGTATTCGATATTTGGGAGTGGACATGTCGGCGGATGGGTCTATGAAAGATGAGGTGAATCATAGAATTGATGGGGGGAAAAGGGTGAGTGGAGCACTTCGGAGTCTGGGGAGAAAAAGAACCTTGTCCATGGAAAAAAGGAATGTATGAGGTATAGTTATACCAACGCTCTTATATGGGTGTGAAGCATGGGTGATGAATGTTGCAATGAGGAGAAGGCTGGAGGCAGTGGAGATGTCATGTCTGAGGTTAAGTGTGGTGTGAATATAATGCAGAAAATTTCGGAGTTTGGAAATTAGGGGGGTGCGGGATTACCAAAACGATTGTCCAGAGAGCTGAGGGGGGTTGTTGAGGTGGTTTGGACATGTGAGAGAATGGAACGAGACGGTGACTTCGAGAGTGTATAAATCTGTAGTGGAGGGAAGGCGGGGTAGGGGTCGGGCCCAGGAAAAGGGTTTGGGGGGAGGGGTAAGGAAGTTTTGTGTGCGAGGGCTTGGACTTCACAAGCATGTGAGCGTATTTGATAGGAGTGAATGGAGGCATATGGTTTTTTAAAACTTGACGTGCTGTTGAGTGTGAGCAAAGTAACATTTATGAAGGGATTCAGGGAAACCGGCAGGCCCGGGCTTGAGTTCTGGAGATGGGAAGTACAGTGCCGGCACTCTGAAGGAGGGTGTTAATGTTGCAGTTTTAAAACCAGTGTAAAGCACCCTTCTGGCAAGACAGTGATGGAGTGAATGATGATGAAAGTTTTTTCTTTTTCGGCCACCCTTTCCTTGGTGGGAATCGGCCGATGTGTTAATAAAAAAAAATATTTGAAATCTTATTAAAACAATATCTTCTGAGGCTGACAATTTGACAACAAACATGGCACCTCTTTTAAGTTAACACAGTCACAAGAAAACAGATTTTTATATATGTTTATCAACTGAAGCTAAGGAAAGTTTACATTTTTCCTTCGTATATCCCTTTTAGCCAAGGAACGTTTCACATCATATATTCCATTAAGGAAAAGGGGATTTCTTTTTATTTGGGAACTAAAATATAGTCAAACATAACCTTTTTATGCTCTGGAACAAATATTCATTGATTTTCAAACATTTTCATATTTAACGTTTTTACGCCAGGGGAAAAATTCTTTTTTAGATTTAAAAAGGGCATAAAACTGGTACATTGCTTCCACTCGTGTGATTTCGATGTCCAGGAAAAAGAACGATCTTAAAAAAAAGTGTGTCATGTGTTTTTCTCTCACAAACACGCATCTGCAGTTTAGGATATCAAAAATATGTTTGGGAAAATAAAACCTGCATCTGCGGGGTGGATGGATCTCCCCTAGTCCAGTCTCCAGGTTGAGCTAGCTCTCTCTCTCTCTCTCTCTCTCTCTCGATAATCCCATCAGTCACGTTGTTCCTCCAGCTATCACCTTTACACCCACAAATTTCTGTTACTTAGGCCTTGTTATCTTGACATTAATCCCACCTTTACACCCACACAAACACCCACCCACCCACACACACACACCCACCACCCACACATGCCGCCCACAGCAAAACCCACATTACATACAACAGGCCTAGTGTCTAATCGGATATGTGTCTAGGATAAAATGGTAACTAACAAAGTACCACAATGCAAAGAAAATAAGAAAAGGAGCCGATGTATTTTGGACGCAGTCAAGAGCAAATTTAATAAAGAAATATAAACGAAGAGAATGAGTGAAGAGGAGACAATAGGTGGAGGAGAGACAAGAGGTGGAGGAGAGAAAAGAGAGGTAAAAGAGTGGTGAAGCAATGTAAAAGAGAGCAGATGAGAGAGTGGGTGAGATGTTATCAGCAAATTTTGTTGAAAATAAGAAAAAGTTTTGGAATGAGATTAATAAGTTGAGGAAGCCTAGAGAACAAATGGATTTGACAGTTAAAAATAGGAGAGGAGAGTTATTAAATGGAGAGTTAGAGGTATCGGGAAGATGGAGAGAATATTTTGAGGATTTGTTAAATGTTGATGAAGACAGGGAAGCTGTGATTTCGTGTGTAGGGCAAGGAGGAATAACATCTTGTAGGAGTGTGGAAGAGCCAGTTGTGGGTGTAGGGAAGTTCGTGAGGCAGTGGGTAGAATGAAAGGGGTAAGGCAGCTGGGATTGATGGGATAAAGATAGAAATGTTAAAAGCAGGTGGGGATATAATTTTGGAGTGGTTGGTGCTATTATTTAATAAATGTATGGAAGAGGGTAAGGTACCTAGGGATTGGCAGAGAGCGTGTATTGTTCCTTTGTATAAAGGCAAAGGGGACAAAAGAGTGCAAAAATTATAGGGGAATAAGTCTGTTGAGTGTACCTGGTAAAGTGTATGGTAGAGTTATTATTGAAAGAATTAAGAGTAAAACAGAAAGCAGGATAGCAGATGAACAAGGGGCTTTAGGAAAGGTAGGGGTGTGTAGACCAAGTGTTTACAGTGAAACATATAGGTGAACAGTATTTGGATAAGGGTAAAGATGTTTTGTGGCATTTATGGATTTGGAAAAGGCGTATAATAGGGTAGATAGGGGGCAATGTGGCAGATGTTGCAGGTGTATGGAATAGGAGGAAGGTTACTGAAAGCAGTGAAGAGTTTTATGAGGATAGATAGGGGGCAATGTGGCAGATGTTGCAGGTGTATGGAATAGGAGGAAGGTTACTGAAAGCAGTGAAGAGTTTTTATGAGGATAGTGAGGCTCAGGTTAGAGTGTGTAGGAGGGAAGGGACTGTTTCCCAGTAAAAGTGGGCCTTAGACAAGGATGTGATGTCACCGTGGTTGTTCAATATATTTATAGATGGGGTTGTAAGAGAAGTGAATGCGAGGGTCTTGGCAAGAGGTGTTGGGCTAAAAGATAAAGAAGCAAATACAAAGTGGGAGTTGTCACAGTTGCTTTTTGCTGATGACACTGTGCTTTTGGGAGATTCTGAAGAGAAGCTGCAGAGGTTGGTGGATGAATTTGGTAGGGTGTGTAAAAGAAGAAAATTGAAAGTGAATATAGGAAAGAGTAAGGTGATGAGGATAACAAAAAGAATAGGTGACGAAAGATTGGATATCAGATTGGAGGGAGAGAGTATGGAGGAGGTGAATGTATTCAGATATTTGGGAGTGGACATGTCGGCGGATGGGTCTATGAAAGATGAGGTGAATCATAGAATTGATGAGGGGAAAAGGGTGAGTGGAGCACTTCGGAGTCTGTGGAGACAAAGAACCTTGTCCATGGAAGTAAAAGGGAATGTATGAGAGTATAGTTATACCAACGCTCTTATATGGGTGTGAAGCATGGGTGATGAATGTTGCAATGAGGAGAAGGCTGGAGGCAGTGGAGATGTCATGTCTGAGGTTAATGTGTGGTGTGAATATAATGCAGAGAATTCGGAGTTTGGAAATTAGGAGGAGGTGCGGGATTACCAAAACGATTGTCCAGAGAGCTGAGGAGGGGTTGTTGAGGTGGTTTGGACATGTAGAGAGAATGGAACGAGACAGAGTGACTTCGAGAGTGTATAAATCTGTAGTGGAGGGAAGGCGGGGTAGGGGTCGGCCTAGGAAAGGTTGGAGGGAGGGGGTAAAGGAAGTTTTGTGTGCGAGGGGCTTGGACTTCCAGCAAGCATGTGTGAGCGTATTTGATAGGAGTGAATGGAGGCATATGGTTTTTAATACTTGACGTGCTGTTGGAGTGTGAGCAAAGTAACATTTATGAAGGGATTCAGGGAAACCGGCAGGCCGGACTTGAGTTCTGGAGATGGGAAGTACAGTGCCGGCACTCTGAAGGAGGGGTGTTAATGTTGCAGTTTTAAAACTGTAGTGTAAAGCACCCTTCTGGCAAGACAGTGATGGAGTGAATGATGATGAAAGTTTTTCTTTTTCGGGCCACCCTGCCTTGGTGGGAATCGGCCGATGTGTTAATAAAAAAAAAAAAATAATATTGTAGAAATCTTATTAAAACAATATCTTCTGAGGCTCGACAATTTGACAACAAACATGGCACCTCTTTTAAGTTAACACAGTCACAAGAAAACATAAGATTTTTTTATATATGTTTATCCAACTGAAGCTAAGGAAAGTTTACATTTTTTCCTTCGTATATCCCTTTGTAGCCAAGGAACGTTTCACATCATATATTCCATTAAGGAAAGGAGATTTCTTTTTATTTGGGAACTAAAATATAGTCAAACATAACCTTTTGATGCTCTGGAACAAATATTCATTAGCATTTATCTAAATACATTTTCATATTTAACGTTTTGACGCCAGGGAAACATTCTTTTGTAGATCTTAAAAGGTCATAAAACTGGTACATTGCTTCCACTCGTGTGATTTCGATGTCCAGGAAAAAGACACATTGATCTTAAAACTTACAAGTGTGTCATGTGTTTTACTCTCACAAACACGCATCTGCAGTTTAGGATATCGTAAAAATATGTTTGGGAAAATACAAACTCTGCTGATCTGCGGAGGTGGATGGATGTAAACAGTGTGTGTGTGTGTGTGTGTGTGTGTGTGTGTGTGTGTGTGTGTGTGTGTGTGTGTGTGTATGTGTGTGTTTTACCAATTCGTAAAGAACTATTTGTAGCTATTGGATGAGAATTGTGATTGTTGTTCCCCATCTTAAATAATTTGATCATCAAGTCTTTTCTTAAAACTTCCAGTTGTCGTAGTACTTGTTGCCTCTTGTAAATTACTCTCTTGGTTAACCGCTCTACGAAGAACAACTTTCTTGTATCCCTTCAGTTCCATTTTTTTCCTTAATTTACAACTGTGGCATCGTGTTATTCCCGTTGCAGGTACAAAGATATTAAAATGTATCTATTCTTCCAAGGTCATTTTATGTTTTCTTAAAGATATTTATCATGGCATCGCCATGATAAACATCGAACGCGAGAGCTTTAGCGATCAGGCCATGCCACAAGGCCTGAAAATCTAGATTATTACTATCCGCTCATCTACCAGTTCACTTTCTTGTAATGAAATCTTAAAAAAAAATCAAGTCTTTTAAAAGGTATTCGAAATATTGTTGAGACGAATGAACGTAAGAACGGTAGCAGAGAAGCTTCTTAAAAACAAAGACGAAAAGTTCAAGAAACATGAAGGCAACATTGACGCTGGAGCTCTGGTCTTGTTCCAGGACTGGCGACCAAAGTAACCCTGGACCAAGAACCATTGGTGAAGCCGATGCAGGACCTTCAGTCACAAACATTACTACATCCAAACAAAGCAAGATGTTAAACAGTCACCACTAGATCACACTAAGACGACAGACAGCAATGCCGCCTACATATTATCACAAGTAACTTGATCATGACCCAGCTGTTCACTACATCACCCGAGACACCAGTCTACGGGGTAGACCTACAATATCTGAAACTTTTATTTTTCTCCCCCTAGTCCAGTCTCCAGGTTGAGCTAGCTCTCTCTCTCTCTCTCTCTCTCTCTCTCTCTCTCTCTCTCTCTCTCTCTCTCTCTCTCTCTCTCTCGAGCACTTTATCAGTCACGTTGTTCCTCCAGTTTGGTCACCTTTACACCCACAAAATTTCGTTACTTAGGCCTATTATCTGATATTAATCTCACCTTTACACCCACACAAACACCCACCCACCCACACACACACCCACCCACCCACACATACGCCCACAGCAACACCCACATACACATACAACAGGCCTAGTGTCTAATCGACATGTGTCTAGGACAAAATGGTAACTAACAAAGTACCACAATGCAAAGAAAATAAGAAAAGGAGCCGATGTATTTTTGGACGCAGTCAAGAGCAAATTTAATAAAGAAATATAAAACGTGGAAGAATGAGTGAAGAGAGACAATAGGTGGAGGAGAGACAAGAGGTGGAGGAGAGACAAGAGGTGGAGACACACAGGTGGTGAAATTTAATGAGAAGCAGAGAGAGTGAGAGGCGGCAGAAAGATGAAGTGGAGGAGAGATGAAGCAAGTGAGGGAGTGTGAAAGAGAAATGAAGAAATAAGGGGAGGACAGCGGAAGAGATTGGGGGAAAGATGGAAAGAGCCAATCAAATACCACCTCCATCAAGCTGACTGATTCTGATTGGCGTTAGGACCAGCGAATGAGAGTTGTGGAAGAGAGTTTAGATAGGGGGGGAGGGGGAGGAGCACAGAAGAGAGGTGAAACTTGACTTTACAATGGCCACAGACCCACCAAATCTGGACAGTTCAAAATTGAAAAGAATATCGCCTTGTTTAAGAAATCACGATTTCTGCTATGTAATGTAATCAAGTGAACATGGGCCTTAATCTCTAATGAATGTTTACAACTCCTTGTTTAATCCATGCCACGAAGAATTGAAGCCGTTCTCGGGGCACAGTGGATGTTACCATCTTCAGAAATCATTTGCTGGGACATGACATAATATTGTACGAACGTATTACATAATTTCTATTATGGAATATGTTTGTACGATATTGTCATGCTCGGGAATATCTTTTCGTTAATCCTTTTGAGAGAGAGAGAGAGAGATAGAGATAGATAGATAGATAGATAGATAGATAGAGAGAGAGAGAGAGAGAGAGAGAGAGAGAGAGAGAGAGAGAGAGAGAGAGAGAGAGAGAGAGAGAGACTACAAAATATTTCCAGCTACTGATGATGGATACTTGACAAAAGGGAAAAGAGGGTAGGGAGTGAGGGGAGTGGGAGGGAGGCGGGCAGAAAGTGAGGGCAGGGGAGGATAACAGAGCAGGAAGAAAGGGATAACAGAAGGGAATAAGGAGCAAGGATAAGGTAACGGGGGAGGGAGATTACCTGAGTTATGAAGCCAATTCTTCATCAGGCAGGATTGAGGGCTCAAGCCTCCGGTACAGAACACCGCATCTCCTCTATTACCTCACTGGCTCTCCTTTCCTCATTCTACTGAATTTATATTCATTTTAATTTATCCTTATATTATCAACCTTCTTTTCTTCTGCTTCATAATTTTTCCTCTCCTTTACCTCTCACTTTCTAAATATTATATATATATATATATATATATATATATATATATATATATATATATAGTTTATTAGTCTCGCTCTGTGATGATGTATTTGTAAATTGTTTTCCCTTGTGTGTATGGGATGTGTAAATATTTAAAGATGAAGCAAAATCTTTGAAGCTGTAGTAGTAGAAAGTAAACCCATATGAATTTCTTGATGATATCCACATTATATTAGTGAAGTCTCAACTCAGGCTGACAGGTTTCTTTACCTCGTGTACAAAATACATCATGTGTGATGGAATGTGACAGCGGAAACAGTTGGCTTTTGTTCGTTCCCACAATGTAACCATCATATTGAGTAGCGTATCAGCTCACTGCTGGAGTTCCCAATTTTGTTTATTAAATGATCTCAATCTCTCTCTCTCTCTCTCTCTCTCTCTCTCTCTCTCTCTCTCTCTCACACACACACACACACACACCAGTGGTCTTATCAATCCAACAGAGAATGAGGACAGGCTGCATAAATAGTCACAAGTCAGGTCTTGTGGGAGACAGTGTGGGATTATGTAATAACTGTATTTAACTGCGTTTGAATGCTTTGTGTGAGGATTTCGAAAATGATGGAAAAATGGTGTTATTGGTAGCGATGGGTGATAACTCTAAACAGCGTTTACTGTGCTGGCCCGATCTTCTGGTGATTAGAGTACCAGTACAGAAGTCCATGAGGTGTCCACTGGTGTATGAAGGATGACACAAGCGTTGTTTAACTCGTCACTCTGGAACACGTAAAAGTATTCCTTGATACGATGTGAAAGATTTTTGAACGTTTCCCCAATATATATTTTGTCACATGCTCCACAGGGAATGTTGTATACCTTCACATTGGTTTTCTTAATGTTGTGTTTCATGTAAATACCAGATCATTAATAGTTCTCTAATGTTAAGCTTCTAATTTTAGTTTAGCTTCTAGCAATACAGTTGTGTATATTATAAAAGGTTCATTTGGCAGGCAGAACTATGAACCTGTCTGGTGTTTGTCGTTGCCCAGATGTGTAAGTGATTCTCTCTGCCTTTCTCCTGCAGTCGTTGATAAAATAAGCATGGTGATGTAGGTCTAAAAAAATTTTTACACACACACACACAAAAACAAACAAACACACACACACACAGTCATTCTGGGCTCTTTATGCAACATACGATAGGTCCATCTTGAAATATGCAGCACCAGCAGGGAACCTGCACCTGAGAAAGAATGTCAAGAAACTGGAGAAAGTGCAGAAATATGCAACGAGGCTTGTTCCGGAGCTAAGAGATATGAACTACGAGGAAAGGCTAATGAAATTGGAGGAAAGAAGAGCCAGGATGGAGGAAGGGGGGGTAGTGAAAGCAACATGCAAAATACTGAGGTGAATTAATGAGGTAGGCAGAGATAGGGTCTTTGAAAGACTAGAAATAGGAAATCTGGGACATCGTTGGAAGTTAAAAGCACAGATGAGCTATAGAGATGTTAGGAAGTATTTCTTCAGCTTCGGAGTTATTAGAAATAGGAATGATCTTGGTGAGGAAATGAAGGCGACAGGCTCAACACATAGTTTTTAAGAACAGGTATGATAGTACCCATGAGGCTAAGAGGGTGTTAATCCAAGAGTGACAAGTTAAGAGGCAGGGCTAGGTTGTGAGAATCGACCCCTGCAACCAAAAATAGGTGAGTACACATAGAAAGCACAGGTAGTGAAAAATGGGAAGATCAGAAACGTAAGATCATATAGATTCTGGACTACACAAGAGGAAAAGAAGTAATACAGCAGATGGGAAATTTTCAAGGGATCAGGAGTATCTCCCACGTCAAGCAACGCCCGATCAAATTAACCAATGGTCCCATATAGCTCGGGACAGGATCCTCAGGAACCTCACAGTGCTACAGTCGTGTCTTTCTAGAGTGAGGCCAGAAAATGGGTACACCAAAACGTAGGAAACCCCTTAAGAAACAACCTCGACCCCTTTCCCAGGTTGACCAACTCTGGGCAGTCCCCGCCTCCCCAGCAGCATCACCAACACCGACCATTCACCTTTGTCCCTACACCCTTACTTATCTCCTTCCTCTTCCCTGCCCTTAACCCCTATCCCTGACCCCTTTTCCAGTAAGGAGACCCACACGAACCCCAGCCCAACCTCTCCCTCCTGTTGGTTGAGCATCTTGAAGAGGGAGTGGACGTAAGCCAGTGCAGGGTACGAGACAGTAGTATCCGAGTGTTACATTAATGTAGATAGTTTATTAAACAAGAGCGATGAGCTTAAGTAAAGAACAGCTGACAGAAATAACATCAGAGGCCGTATTTCCAACAGGATACCAAGCGTTAAGGAAAGACAGAAAAACCCGGGGAGGAGGAGGAGTGGCACAATGGAGTTTTGAAGAGGTGAAAGAAATGAACAGACCAGCGAAAAACAATTTCATAGTGTGCTTTTTTAAGTTGGGAGTAGTAGTAGTTGCAATGATATACAACCCGCCACTAAATAATAAGAGACTGAGGCAGAAATATGAGGACAACACAGTGATGGTTGACATTATAGCAGAAGCTCCCAGAAGTTTTTTAGGGTTAAAGCAAAGCTAATTATAATGGGAGATTTCAGCCATTAAAAAATAAACTGGGAAAACTGAGACCCATATGAGGAACAAGAAACGTGAAGGGCTAAGATAATGGTAGTGGCTAGAGAAAGCTTTATGAGACAGCACGTTAAGAACATGACAAGGAAAAGAGAAGAAGATGAGCTGGCAAGACTGGATCTAGTCTTTACCGGAAGTACATCTGACATAGGTAAAATAGTCTAGCGTCTTCTGGGTGCCAGTAATGATGCGATCTTAACCTTCGAGTACCTAGTGAATGGAAGGAGGGATGAAAGAGGATGAAATACAGATAAGATAGAGAAGTGGTTCTTAATCTTTTTAAAGTGTCTATACTGCTTCAGTTGTCTTGTCAAAACAACATAAAACTTTAATATTTCCTTAATTAAGAAAACTCCTTTATTTTTTACATCAACAAATGTAAAGGTGAAGTAGATCAATTACACAGTTATAAAAATACGTAAGAACTTGAATGCGTTCAGTTATAAACAAGAAAAAATACTTCTGTCTTAGTGGCTTTTCTGGTTGACGTTCATTAACTTTGACGTTGAAATCAAGTTTTTGTTTTTTTAGAAATAGCCACACGCGTGTCAACACTTGCATCGAGACGGTTTCTATTTTTTTTTTAAGTGCAGAAGTGTTTAACATATCTCACAGAAAAAGGTGGTAGCAAATGGCACGAGAACCTACAAAGCTTTTCCTGGATACTGAGGGAACGTTCTGATTCGTTCACACCAGAAGTTTCTTACAGTAGTTGATTCAAATTCCATTCGGATTCCTTCATTAATTAGCTTTGAGTTCAGCAAGTTCATCTTTCATTATATCACCATCATCCAAGGAATCCAGATAAAAACTAATGGGTTCCTTATCGATCCCCGAACCACAGAAACCTCACTGTGATACCAGGAATCTCGCAGACTGAATCAGTTCCTGCAAAGAATATTTCACCTGAGTCAAGACCAAGAGTTCCTTTTGCGCACCACCAGCCTCATCCAGTGACGAACAATTAGCAACATTAGTCATTGTATCTCGTACTCTCAACTTTGCTTCATTGTACTCCCAGGAGAGTACAGGTACCGCTGCTTAGGTTAGGTAAAACTCGTCAGTAAACAGAACAAGTGTTTCCTGACGCGGGTCTTAGTTATATGATGATCCATCACAGGCGTGTTTGGTCATCTGACCGAGGCCTTCCGCCGGCTTACAGCTCCACCCATTCAAACACTGAGGTTGAAACCACTGAGATAGTGAAAAAAGATTTTCAGAATGAAAAGAAATGAAGACAAACTGATGAAAAATGAAACGTTAAGGTAAAATATAACTACATAAATATGAGGGAAAAATATTAACTTCCACCGCCATCTTGAAACATTCTTCCTCCCTGCCCCACACAAGCCATTTAAGCCACCCAAATCCCTCACAATATCCAGATAACCCAGATCCCTAAATGTCCCCCGGTGCCTTCCCTAAGCTTGTCACCGGCAAAAATGTTTATGACCACAAAATACATTTCGCAGCCTCGTGGAAGTCCACATAATCGAGCACATCACGCGGTCGCCATTATTTACGATAGCTTTATATGGCATCATTTAGCAACGCTGGAGTTAAAAGAGAGGGGAAATTAAGCTTTACTGTACCCATCTCTTAGGGCGGAAATAAGATGCGTGGGAAGTGTTGAATTCTGTGGACCATTACCTGGCAACGATTCACCTGTCAGCTTATAATACTTTATTTTCCCTATTTGTGTGTTTTTGTTAGGAGTTGCCAGGTAATTGTTTTTGTGGGAGGATTTGTTTAAAGTATTTCGATGGAAGGACGAGTGAAAGTTGGTGGTTTTTGCTGAGGTAGTGAAATTATGCGTATCTGGTGCCTAGATTTTCTCACGTAATTTCCTCCCTCCATTCTCCCTTTCTCTGTCTTTCCTCTCACCCTATCTTTTCCATTTCCTCCCTTCCCTCCTTCTCTTCCTTTCTCATCTTTCTCTCTCTCTCACACACAAGAGTCTTCAAAGAAGTAGGTTATCAGTTCTTACTTTTAATTACAGATTAATAGCTGTTACCTACTTCACCTCTTTTGTAAGCATCACCTTTTTAATTATTTTTCTAAAACATACGATTAAGAAAGAAGACGAAGTTGGAGCCAACTATTACCAGGGATTTCATTATTTTTATTTCTTCCAGTACATGTACAAGGTATACAGACCATAGCTGACATCAATGACATACTACTATATAGAAAGCCTCTTGTTATGCAAACTATTTCCCGAAAATTAGGTCAGTTTTGATATACAGTGATATACATATCAAATTATATCAATTTTGATATACAGTGTCATGAATGATATACAGAGTCATTAATGAAATGCAGTGTCATGAATGAAATACAATGTCATGAATGAGATACAAAGTCATGAAAGAAATCCAGTGTCATGAATTAAATGACTCGAAGGAAATACAGTAGTATGAATGAAATAAGGAGTTATGAGTGAAATAAGGAATTGTGAATGAAATTATAAATTGTTAATGAAATAATATAAATAAAATCAGATATCGTGAGTGAAATAAGTTATCGTGAATGCAATAAGTCGTGAGTGAAATAAGGAGTCGCTAATAAGCGGTCGTGAATGAAATGAGGAGAGAGTAAGGAGGTAGTAGCGGGCGTAGGTGCACTACTAAGCTGTTGGTGAAGGCATGCTGTTACTTCCGCTGAAGGTTTACGGTGAAATTGATTTGAGCGTGTACGTTTGTGTGTCTGACAGCCGTGTGGAGCTTGAGAAAGCAATCGTATAGACGGAAAAAGAGGCAGGGAGGGTGGAAGACAGGCAGGGTGGAAGACAGGCAGGGTGGAAGACAGGCAGGGTGGAAGACAGGCAGGGTGGAAGACAAGCAGGGTGGAAGACAAGTAGGGTGGAAGACAAGCAGGGTGGAAGACAGACAGGGTGGAAGACAGGTAGATGGGATGGAAGATAGGGAGGGTGGAAGACAGGTAGGTAGGGTGGAAGACAGGTAGGTAGGGTGGAAGACAGGTAGGTAGGGTGGAAGACAGGTAGGTAGGGTAGAAGACAGGTAGGTAGGGTAGAATACAGGTAGGTAGGGTAGAAGACAGGTAGGTAGGGTAGAAGACAGGTAGGTAGGGTAGAAGACAGGTAGGTAGGGTGGAAGACAGGTAGGTAGGGTGGAAGACAGGTAGGTAGGGTAGAAGACAGGTAGGTAGGGTAGAAGACAGGTAGGGGGGGTTACTGAGTTACACAGAGTACTTGGGGACGATAGATAGAAGAGTGTATTTTAAAGTCCATACCTAAGTTATCTGCTGAGAAGAATTATCTATTTATATCTAGATTAAAATCTATCATGTGTTATCTAAAATCGCAACATTTAGACGCATTTCTTCTTTGTCGGATCACCCTACCTCGGTGGGAGACGGCCAGAGTGTTAGAAAGTATTATTTAATGTAGTTGAAGTAAGGATAGAAAATCAGAAGGCTCTCTCCTCACCCTCCACTCCATTTGGCCACCGCTGGCAAGTAAAATATACCGCATTATATTGAAAGAATGATGTGGAAATTACAAGAGTGATAGAAGTGGATGGAAGGCATGAGCTGCAACCTAACTATATCTATTTAGTAATGTGTCTACAACAATTACTACTCGTGTTGATTCACTACTGCCCACGGTGATGTTCCAGTGATTCTGCTTCTTGTGGTGCAGGTGACTGAAGACTACCGGATATCCTGAGCAACTTCGCAGCACACACTACCACACTGATGGCCACTGCTGTAACTACAACCCCAACCCCTAATTCTACTACTACTACTGTTATTATTATTAACTTGGTAACTGTTTACAGTTCGTTCTGATGTTACTGAACTTAAATGTGGAATCAGTTGATATCAGTTTGCCTCTGAATAGTATCTACATCAACCCTTTATTTACAAAGTGCTTGTCCAGCTGGTTCATAAATGGCTGTAATGTCTTTGTTTTTATAACTTCAGCTGGTTTACTCTTCCATTCTGCTATAATTCTGTTATGCACATTTGTATTGCGTCTCTTTCCTCGAAGTTTCATTCTATCATTTCTATTAGTTCTTAATATTTGAGTGTATCGAAATCGTTAATTATCTTAAAGTTATGAATGAGATTTTTTCCAAGTCTCTGTATCCCAAGAGAGAAAAGGTAACGTGTTTTGAGTCTTCTTCATTTGATTTGTTTCATAGTAATGGTGACAGCTTAGTTGTCCTTCTCACTACCCTTTCCAGTCTCTCTTCGTCTTCTTTGTAATTTAGAGACCAAACTAGGACGACATATTTAAGATGCGGTTAGCAAGTGCATTATAAAGAGTAAGCAATGTTTCTGTTTCCTTCTCGAAATTTATGGCTATGAAATCGAGTTTTGTGTTGATATGTTGCTTGCAGATGGGCATTGCTTGGTACTTTTCAGGTCGTTACTTATGGTTACTCCAAGGATCTTTATTTCTCTTGTTTCAGTTAATTTGTTGCCAAACTTTTTGTATTTGAGATTATTATATTCATAATGCATTATTCTGAATTTAACTTTGAAAATCATCTTTCACGCCATTGATCTCAGCGCAGACACCTACCCAGATCACTCTGTATATGCTAGCCAGACCTCATTATCATTAATGTATAATATGAAAAGAAATGGACTAATTCCTATGAACTTCTTTATGTTTACTCAGATCCCTCACCGTTGAGCATCACTCGCTGGTTCCTATTTGTAAAGCAGTTATTAAACCCGGCATGAGGTTTGTCTCATATCCCATGCACCTTCGTCCTGGCCAGCAATCTTAGCTAGCTGGTTGAACGATTTTTGGAAATCTGGATATGTATCTGTCGGGAGTTTCTCGTCCAGGTTTTTTGAACACATTATTAAAAAAATCAATTAATTTATTCAGGCATCATCCTTTGTTTTGAGATCCCTGTTGATTTCTGGTTAGTTAGCTATTATTTTCCAGAAAATTTCCGTTTTTTTCCTAATAACAGTCTCAGTTGTTTACTTAATATTGACTTAAGGCTGATGGGACGATAGTTGAGAGAATAAGTCTTGCCCCTTTAAGAATATTGACGTAACTTCGCCAGTTTCCAGTCTTGAGATATCTTAACTTCTAATTTGTTAAATATTCCCGTTACTGGGTACACGATATGTATCTACATTCCTTGATAACTCTGACAGCCAGGTCATCCGGTCTACCTGAATTGTTATTAAGAAAACTCTTGGAGAAGTTGAACATGCCAAGGCTGCTAATTTTCTTAATATTTAACTTGTCAGATTAAGGCCCTAAATACACGTTTTTTTCGGCCAGGAAATGAGGATTTGTTAATAATAATCATAATATCTTTATTTACTACAAGTACATGTACAAAGTATACAGACCATAGCTAACATCAATGACATACTACTATATAGAAAGTCGCTTGCTATGCAGAGAATTTCAGGCAAATTTGGTCAGTTTTGTCCCGGGATGCGACGCACACCAGTCGACTAACACTCAGGTACCCATTTTACTGATGGGTGAACATAGACAACCAGTGTATGGAAAAAAACCCAATGTGTCTACCCTCGCCGGGAATCAAACCCGGACCCTCGCCGTGTGAAGCGAGAGCTTCAGGCCACGGGGCACCAGTATGTAAATACACACCCGAAGGTAGCGTTGAGTATACACGTCATATCTCTGCTTGTGTTGGCTATTCTGGAATTATCAGTAGTTTTTAACTTTCACTCCATGACATATTTGAAGAATTGTTTTGGGTTACCTTAGAACTTGTGTGCAAATCGTCTCTCGAATTCCTGGTTACCCTTTCTAATCTATATTTTCCTTTATGTTTGTATCTGAATGTAATCAGTTTGGCTACGGAGGTTACATGTCAGTTTAATTTCATTTGTTGCCTACAATCTCAGTTAGTATATGTCATCCAATCCGGCTTTGTTTTATTCCTTTCAGATTTTATCCATCTTGATATGTGATCCCTTTCGACAAGAAACGTTTTTGCATTTATTAGTTTTATCTAGTTTACGTTACTGATTCCTCGACGCATCTTAGCAAAATTTGCTGCTCTTTAGTTAGCAACTATCATAATATTACTTGGGATTTCAACATCTAGGTGTCTGTTGAATCGAATAAAATTGTTGTTACTTTTTCCTGGTTTCTCGCCTACCTCACATGATTGTATACGGTCACAATCTGTGGTCATAGTTGTTGTAGATTCGCCGGTATAATCGCCCGGATCGGGCCTTTTTCAAGAGGTGGCCCGCCCTTGGCTCCCTGTCGAGGGAGTGTCTCAGACCAATGTCTGCCATGGGAGGAGGTACAAGTACCTCCTCATCTTCTGGGACCAGCTGTCCCCAGGCCTAGCCTCATTCCCCTCACACACGGGGCTAAGAAGGAGAAGCTAGGCACCTTAGGCTGCCTCAAAACCCGGCCACATTGGGCTCGAAGGGTGAGACAGCTGCATAGCAGCAGACGATGTTAGGAGGTGTAAAGGCAACAAGCACTACAGGATCCTTTTGGAGCCACACCCAAGCTTTGAGCCGAAGCCCGAGCGCTGGGAAAGCTCAAGAATGTCTCTTGCTGTGTGTGTTGTTGCTACTACTACTTCACTTGTCCGTTGAACTCTATATGTGGTCAGAAAGAGATCCAGTAAGTCGTTGCCCGGAGTAGCCGTCATAACAACTTGTGTTAGAAGAACATCTTCAATCATGTTGGCAAGTCTGTCGTTTCTTGATCCCCTGTTAGAGTCCTCTAGTTTAAATTAGGGTAATAAAGTCACCTACTTATTGTGCCTATTATTTATTGTTTTGCTTTCGTCATACAAAAGGGTATCGCTTTCTAGACTTTCTTTCAGGGGCCACGTAGCACAGACTTCAAATTTTTCGTTTTCATTGTCATGAGTTTCGACAAATACAGAGTCGTAGGCTTCTTGATCCTGATTTTCTATTTTATTTGCGTGAAGTTTATTGCTAATTTATAGGAGAACTCCTCCTTCTTTATTATTGAGAGAGAGATAGAGATAGATAGATAGATAGATAGATAGATAGAAGAGAGAGAGAGAGAGAGAGAGAGAGAGAGAGAGAGAGAGAGAGAGAGAGAGAGAGAGAGAGAGAGAACAGGGGTGTAGGTAGGAATATTTTAAACATTTACAGAGCACTAGGTCCAAAGGTCATTCAACCCAACATGCCGTAAAATGGTTCACACTCACATTCACGCATACACACTACATAGACACGTATACACTAGCATACACACGCACTCTCACACATACAAACATGAATTCATACTCATATAAATACATAAATACATTCACATACTCATATGAACACATACTAACATACTCATGAAGACACGTATACATACACACATTCATATATACATTCACATTCTTAAGCGCATATTCACCTACACACATACATACTCTAAAACACACTCGCACCCACAAACAATCAAATACACATTTATACCATAACTCACACGAATAACTGCGTCCCTCCCATTAACCAATATTAAAACTCATTCAGAGAGAGAGGGAGAGAGAGAGAGAGAGAGAGAGAGAGAGAGAGAGAGAGAAAGAAAGAAAGAAAGAGGAGGGAGAGAGAGACTAAACAGTCCTCTGATCTAATAAATTTATTACAGTAATATGATAAAATATATTAAAATATGGTTTACTCTATACAATGGCATAATTATGGTATGATGAAGTTCTCCAGACAAGTGGATTAGGTCTGACGACCTCATCAAATGGCCCTCCCTCCGCCGCCTTCATATCACGTTTTAGACTTCTTGTCCGAGTCTGTGAAGGATTATGCTTTCCAGATACCAGTAACTGCTACTAAAACACTCAGTGTTAGATTATATGATGGGAATAATTCAAGATTATATGATGGGAATAATTCAAGATTATATGATGGGAATAATTCAAGATTATATGATGGGAATAATTCAAGATTATATGAGAGGAACTGACAAGGTGAACAGGGGCAGAATGTTCTGGGAATGGGAAACAGGAACAAGAGGGTGCAACTTGAAGTTGATAAATCAGATGAGTCATGGAGATGTTAGAAAGTATTTCTTCAGCCTTAGGGTTGCCAGGAAGTGGAACAATCTGAAGAGTGAAGTAGCAGAGGCGGGGTCCATACACAGGTTTAAGAAGAGGTTCGATAAAGCTCATGGAGCAGGGAGTGAACCTAGTAGCAACCAGCGGAGAGGCGGGGCCAGGAGCTGTGACTCGACCTCTGCAACCACTTATAGGTGAGTAAATATAGGTGAGTACATGTGCACATGTATTCATTTATATCTAGACATTCATACTTCCCTAGCATCTCTCAATTCTCTCCTCTCTCTCTCTCTCTCTCTCTCTCTCTCTCTCTCTCTCTCTCTCTCTCTCTCTCTCTCTTTCTCTTTCTCTCATTTTTTAATATTTTTCCTTTAAGAATTTCTCCAGACTTTGTTTCTTCCCGCTGAACAACTTCCAACAATTCTCGCTCAGGACTCGACTCTTGAGGCATTTCTCGAAATTCGCAGAATTTAAAACTGAAAAACCGCAGCAGCTGGTCACCAGTCGCAGGACTGGTGCGCCGGAGTCATGTTTTGTTTGGTTTGGTAGGTGTTTGTTTATATTGTTTACACTTAGTTTTTCTTGTTGGTTTTCGTTTTTTATTGTTTATATTTGTGTATGCTTACATTCTATGTAGTTTGTGTTCAGTATTATTATTATTATAATCAAAAGAAGCGCTAAACCACAAGGGTTATACAGCGCGGATGTGTTCAGTAGTGTTTGATTTTTGGCAAGTGGTTTTATCTTTGTTTTTTTGTTTTTTAGTTTCCATATATTTTTATTGTTAGTATGGGTTTGTTTTTCTTTTCTTTTCTTTATTTTCGCACTTTTGTTCGAAGGTTTGTTGCAAAGGTTTGCAACAAGACTAGTCCCAGAGCTAAGGGGTATGTCCTACGAGGAGAGACCTGGCGTCACTGGAAGACAGGAGAGATAAGGGGGGATATGATAACGACATATAAAATACTGAGAGGAATGGACAAGGTGGACAGAGACAGGATGTTCCAGAGATGGGACACAACAACAAGGGGACACAGTTGGAAGTTGAAGACTCAGCTAAATCACAGGGATGTTAAGAAGTATTTCTTCAGTCACAGTTGTCAGGAAGTGGAATAGTCTGGGAAGTGATGTAATGGAGGCAGGATCCATACATAGCTTTAAGAAGAGGTATGATAAAGAGTGGCCTAGTAGCGACCAGTGAAGAGGTGGTGCCAGGAGCTATGACTCGACCCCTAAAAAACACAACTATGTGAGTACACACACATGCATGCATACACACACATGCATGCATACACACACACACACAAACACACACACATACAAATACACATACACAATGGGGGACCTAATGTAGTAAGAGAAGTGATGTACAACCCACCACCAAACAGCTGAAGACCAAGACTGGAATATGACGACAACAATAGAGCCAAGAAGGGCACAGGTGGAGGAAGTCAGGAGAGCCTACGCGGCCAATGCAAAAACTGATCATGGGAAACCTCAATCACAAGGAAATTTATTGGGGGAATCTTGAGTTATATAGTAGACCGAAAACATGGACACCTAAGCTGCTGTAGATAGTGATGTCTCAGGGACACAACTGGAGAGAGAGAGAGAGAGAGAGAGAGAGAGAGAGAGAGAGAGAGAGAGAGAGAGAGAGAGAGAGAGAGGAATGGACGAACCAACTAGGCTGGGCCTCGTTTTCTCCCTAAATTACTCTGATTAAGCGGACATTAAATATGAGAGGGCCCACAGTGCTAGTGATCACACATTATTAAGCTCTGAATATCTTTTGGAAGTGAAAGTTGAGTAAAACACAGTACGGGAAGGAAGGGGTAAACCTGACTTGAAAAACAGACACGAAGGCATAAGGCAGCTCCTATACTGACCTTCGTAGGAAAGGGAGTTAGACGGAAAGGCAACGAAAGAAATAATGAAGCACGTAACAGTGCAGACAAACATAAAAGAAGTTCATTTTCACCGGAATGAACCGAGTGAGCCCAGGGTTCTCAAAAAGGTGCGTCTATGTAGAAAAAAAATGCCAAAGAATAGGGAGGCGAGTAAAGTAACCAGAAGTGAATATGCATGAATTAGAAGAGGAGCTAAACGACAGTTTGAGTATAACATAACATCGAAAGCCAAATCTTTAAAAAGGACGGGAGCTCACTAGAAATAACCGGTAAGTCTGTAAAGAGACGAAAGTAAGAATTTAAGTGGGTGTTCTCAGCGAAGACAGGAACATTATCAGAGCTCTGGTGAAGAAGGCAGAGAACACCAACAAACACAGGAAACCATATACACTAGAAAAAAAGAGGCACGAAAAAGCTAGATACCATGAAGGCCATGACACCAAGCAACATCTCTCCTTTGACTGAGAAAAGGAGAGGTAGAACTGTGTGAATCACTAGCCCTGATCCTCAAGAAGATATTTGACATAGGCTAGCTGCCGGAGGTGTATAAAACAGCGAATGTCGTGACAATATTTGAGAACGGGGACAGACCGGTAGCGTAAGGCCAGTGTTACTGACACGCATATTATGGAAAATTATGGAAAATTGTAGTGCGACAGGAAAGAAGTAGGTTTATAAAAAGCAGCGTGTACGGTTTTAGGCATGGTAAATCCTATCTGCTAGAGTTCAATGACAATGTAATGAAAGCTAGGCTAGAGAGAGTGGTGGGTGGACTGCATATTTTTTGTCTCTAAGAAGTCATTCAATACGGTACCATACTTTACAGAAGAAATCGAGCCAGAGGTGTCCCACTTCGCAGATGACATGAAACCAATGATCAAAATACATCTAGGACCAGCCCAGAAAAGAGTAGTGTTGAGGAACTTTAGCAAGGAATTATTCACGATACTATATATGGACTATGTCAGGCCCCTCTTGGAGTATGAAGCACCGATATAGAACCCACGTTTAATAAAGCATGATGAGAACTGGAAAAAATGCAAAGGATTGCAAAGAGGCTTGCACAGAGCTAAGAATTAAGAGCAATGAGAAGACAAAAATTTATGATTACATGGTCCCAGTGTGGTGTACCTAATTAATTCAGCACGTGCAGAAACTCGAGAGGGTTCCAAGGTTTAAAACAAAGAGGAAAGTATTACGTGGATACGTTAAAGAACTGCGTGATTTCGACGAACAAAATTTTAAGAGGAATTAAAACGGCAGATAGACATTGTCTATTTAAATTAAAAATGCCAAGGGATGGTGAGACATAAGTGGAAGCTGAATACACAGTTAAGACATAGGGATGTCAGGTAGTACTTCTTCAGTTTCAGGGAGGAATGTAAGTAGATTTTGATGGATAAAGACACAATTGAAATATACTGTGATCCTTTATAGACCACGATGTTCTCACACCGTGGGTTTTGCCAAGTTACAAATATATTACAGATGAAATCTGTTTGTGACTCATATATAATGCATGTGATCTTGGTATTTTATACCATTTCTGTCTATAAATAAATTTAGCCAATTTTATTGGAAAAAAATGGGACAATGTTTTGGGTGGGATAACTTGACATGCCTTAATATATCTACTTCAGATTCTAAACTCCAGTATATTGGTTTCTATATGACAGGGAGTAAAACAAATTCAGTGAACAGATTCAAGAGAACGTGTTAGAAAATCTAAACAGTCAGAAACCTGTAACGCCGGATACAGTAGCTTAAAAAAAAATTATAAATATTATATTGACCTACAAATGCTTCTTGATCTTTCAGTGTAAATCCTGTCCATGTAAAACTTCACATTATATCTTGAGACTGTTGTCTGAGGATGTCAATGACATGAAAAAGCCAAAACAAGTCACTTAGGAAACACTAGCGAGAGGTTTTGTGACGCAACACAAACACCTGTAGTATATAATTTCGCCTGAGTCTCTTGTTTGCTAATCCCTGGAGAGATTTTTTCTTAAATCTAGAACACTGGCAATTTTATTCTTTACTGGAAGAATACATCGGTGTCTCGTTGTTAACCTCTATCATATTTAACTGTTATGACTTTCTGGCTCACAAAGTTTCAGAAGCAATTGTTTATTGTAGATGGCTTAGGAGTCACGTTTCAATGGCTGGAATGCTGTTGGCTTTCATTTTCCAACACTTCATCACACCATTCCTGGCATGAAGCGCCTCAAAATTGTTTAGCTGTTATTCAAGAAAATCTCAGTGTTGTATTTCTTTACCTGGAAGCCCCTCACAAAGCCTTTTCTGGAGGTTTTATTGTCAGCCTCTTGCCCTGGAACGTGGAAAGTGTCTAGTTACTGAGTCTGGAACATTTTATTATCACCTCTCTATTTTTTTAAATCCCCTGGAAGTGTCTTGGTGTTCATTCTGGATCACCTCCCTCACATATTTCTTTACGTGAAAATCTTCAAGAAGTCTGTTTCTACAGCTTGAGTAGTTCTCTTCTGCGTTTCACCTCCCGAAGCCCTTCACTCGTGTTGATATTTTTGTACATCCTCGACCACTGTGTCCATCTCCCTTGCTAGCTGCTTATCTCACTAACAATATCCCTCACTACCAAACTCCCTCCCTCACTACTTACCTCCCTCACGAACTCCCTCCCTCACTACTTACCTCCCTCACGAACTCCCTCCCTCACTACTTACCTCCCTCACGAACTCTCTTCCCTCACTACTTACCTCCCTCACGAACTCCCTCCCTCACTACTTACCTCCCTCACGAACTCCCTCCCTCACTACTTACCTCCCTCACGAACTCCCCCCAAAAAGTGTCAATAGTGTCATTATCTTGGGATTCATAAGCTTGAACAAGTGTCATAATCTCTCAACAGTGAAAGGAGGAAACTAATTCGACCCATAAACTTAAAAAAAAAAGGTAAACAGGGATCAATATATTTCTGCTTTAGTCAGAGACCTTCTGCTGCTGAAGAGAGTAACCGAGTGAGGTCGAAATATACACATGTTTATTACCTGCTAGTGAACTACCGCAGGTGATTACCACTAAGTATCACGGAAGGAGGATCGAACTTTCATCACGTTTTGCTCTAAATCACTTACCAGTATTTAGCGCTTCGTATAGGTGATTGATTAATTAATTGGGTTGAAAGCCTGTCCACTACACGAAGGTCATGAAGGCTGCGAGTCACTTGTACAACACCACAAACACTTTGTGTACATCAGTGTATGTACACAGAGAAACCTTTCACTGTATACTGTATATACTTTCGTCACGTATATTAATAAGGAGGGGGGAGGAGATACGTTGCAGATTTTGAACTGTGGTATCGGTACGTCTCTTGCACGACAGTAATGGAGTGAGTAATGATGAAAGTGTTTCTTCTTTTCCGGGTTACCCTGCCTCGGAGGAGAACGGCCGTTGTGTTAAAATAATAATAGTAATATTAATAACTTACCTGTTTAATTTTTAAGTCTGGTTTATCACCTCTAATAATTATGTTTTCCTGCCTAAATTAACGATAGGATGTGGAATGTTAAGTCTGGAATACATCAATCACAGCTGGAACACCAAAAACCGTTAATGGTGATGGTCAGTCACAGCTGGAACACCAAGAACCATTAATGGTACACGTCGATCACAGGTGGAGCACCAAGACTGATCAATCTAACACGTCGATCACAGGTGGAGCACCAAGACTGATCAATCTAACACGTCGATCACAGCTGGAGCACCAAGACTGATCAATCTAACACGTCGATCACAGCTGGAGCACCAAGAACCATCAAACAAATTAGATTTGCATATTTTTTGCCGAAAATGCTTTGATAAAATCCTGGAGAAATTGCCTAACCATAAAAAAAATTCTAGTGAAACCTGGAAAAAGAGAAGGATATAATTATCCTTGATGTGCAAACATTACCAGGATAATTATGAGTTCTATAATAAATGATTATAGCGGGTGTCAAGATAAGAGGCACTATAAAGTAGGTCTACAGCCAACTGCTTGAAATATGACACGTTAGAGAGAGTGCCTTTGTTAAAGGAGGACACAGCCATGGGAAGAGGAGGAGGAAGAAGAGGAGTTGACAGCCACGGAAGGGAAAGGAGACCTTCCCCAAAGAGAAGAAAAGGAGAAGGAGGGGCAAACCACTGAGGAAGTATGGGAAGAGAGTCTCGAAAGGACGAAGGACGGAGGACATGGAAGCATCTTTGAAGAAAGGAGGAGGTGGAGACAGATACCTGACAAAGACAGCTACGGACAAAGAGGAGAAGACAGCTACTGATGAAGGAGGATGGGGAAGAAATTATCACGGAGGAATAACGAAGAGACAGCCAAGGAGGAATAACGAAGAGACAGCCAAGGAGGAATAACGAAGAGACAGCCAAGGAGGAATAACGAAGAGACAGCCAGGGAGGAATAACGACGAGACAGCCAAGGAGGAATAAAGAAGAGACAGCCAAGGAGGAATAACGAAGAAACAGCCAAGGAGGAATAACGAAGAGACAGCCAGGGAGGATTAACGAAGAGACAGCCAAGGAGGAATAACGAAGAGACAGCCAGGGAGGAATAACGAAGAGACAGCCAAGGAGGAATAACGAAGAGACAGCCAAGGAGGAATAACGAAGAGACAGCCAAGGAGGAATAACGAAGAGACAGCCAAGGAGGAATAACGAAGAGACAGCCAAGGAGGAATAACGAAGAGACAGCCAGGGAGGAATAACGAAGAGACAGCCAAGGAGGAATAACGAAGAGACAGCCAAGGAGGAATAACGAAGAGACAGCCAAGGAGGAATAACGAAGAGACAGCCAAGGAGGAATAACGAAGAGACAGCCAAGGAGGAATAACGAAGAGACAGCCAAGGAGGAATAACGAAGAGACAGCCAAGGAGGAATAACGAAGAGACAGCCAAGGAGGAATAACGAAGAGACAGCCAAGGAGGAATAACGAAGAGACAGCCAGGAGGAATAACGAGAGACAGCCAAGGAGGAATAAGAAGAGACAGCCAAGGAGGAATAACGAAGAGACAGCCAAGGAGGAATAACGAAGAGACAGCCAGGAGGATAACGAGAAAGAGAAGACAGCCAGGAGGAATAACGAAGAGACAGCCAAGGAGGAATAACGAAGAGACAGCCAAGGAGGAATAACGAAGAGACAGCCAGGAGGAATAACGAAGAGACAGCCAGAGGAGGAGAAAAGTAAGAAGAGACAGCCAGGAGGAATAACGAAGAACAGCCAAGGAGGAATAACGAAAGACAGGAGGATACGAAGAGACAGCCAGGAGGAATAACGAAGAGACAGCCAAGGAGGAATAACGAAGAGACACCAAGGAGGAATAACGAAGAGACAGCCAAGGAGGAATAACGAAGAGACAGCCAGGAGGAATAACGAAGAGACAGCCAGGAGGAATAACGAAGAGACAGCCAAGGAGGAATAACGAAGAGACAGCCAAGGAGGAATAACGAAGAGACAGCCAAGGAGGAATAACGAAGAGACAGCCAAGGAGGAATAACGAAGAGACAGCCAAGGAGGAATAACGAAGAGACAGCCAAGGAGGAATAACGAAGAGACAGCCAAGGAGGAATAACGAAGAGACAGCCAAGGAGGAATAACGAAGAGACAGCCAAGGAGGAATAACGAAGAGACAGCCAAGGAGGAATAACGAAGAGACAGCCAAGGAGGAATAACGAAGAGACAGCCAAGGAGGAATAACGAAGAGACAGCCAAGGAGGAATAACGAAGAGACAGCCAAGGAGGAATAAGAAGAGACAGCCAAGGAGGAATAACGAAGAGACAGCCAAGGAGGAATAACGAAGAGACAGCCAAGGAGGAATAACGAAGAGACAGCCAAGGAGGAATAACGAAGAGACAGCCAAGGAGGAATAACGAAGAGACAGCAAGGAGGAATAACGAAGAGACAGCCAAGGAGGAATAACGAAGAGACAGCCAAGGAGGAATAACGAAGAGACAGCCAGGAGGAATAACGAAGAGACAGCCAAGGAGGAATAACGAAGAGACAGCCAAGGAGGAATAACGAAGAGACAGCCAGGAGGAATAACGAAGAGACAGCCAAGGAGGAATAACGAAGAGACACCAAGGAGGAATAACGAAGAGACAGCCAAGGAGGAATAACGAAGAGACAGCCAAGGAGGAATAACGAAGAGACAGCAAGGAGGAATAACGAAGAGACAGCCAAGGAGGAATAACGAAGAGACAGCCAAGGAGGAATAACGAAGAGACAGCCAAGGAGGAATAACGAAGAGACAGCCAAGGAGGAATAACGAAGAGACAGCCAAGGAGGAATAACGAAGAGACAGCCAAGAGAGGAATAACGAAGAGACAGCCAAGGAGGAATAACGAAGAGACAGCCAAGGAGGAATAACGAAGAGACAGCCAAGGAGGAATAACGAAGAGACAGCCAGGAGGAATAACGACGAGACAGCCAAGGAGGAATAAAGAAGAGACAGCCAAGGAGGAATAACGAAGAGACAGCCAAGGAGGAATAACGAAGAGACAGCCAGGAGGATTAACGAAGAGACAGCCAAGGAGGAATAACGAAAGACAGCCAGGAGGAATAACGAAGAGACAGCCAAGGAGGAATAACGAAGAGACAGCCAAGGAGGAATAACGAAGAGACAGCCAAGGAGGAATAACGAAGAGACAGCCAGGAGGAATAACGAAGAGACAGCCAAGGAGGAATAACGAAGAGACAGCCAGGAGGAATAACGAAGAGACAGCCAAGGAGGAATAACGAAGAGACAGCCAAGGAGGAATAACGAAGAGACAGCCAAGGAGGAATAACGAAGAGACACCAAGGAGGAATAACGAAGAGACAGCCAAGGAGGAATAACGAAGAGACAGCCAAGGAGGAATAACGAAGAGACAGCCAAGGAGGAATAACAAAGAGACAGCCAAGGAGGAATAACGAAGAGACAGCCAAGGAGGAATAACGAAGAGACAGCCAAGGAGGAATAACGAAGAGACAGCCAAGGAGGAATAACGAAGAGACAGCCAAGGAGGAATAACGAAGAGACAGCCAAGGAGGAATAACGAAGAGACAGCCAAGGAGGAATAACGAAGAGACAGCCAAGGAGGAATAACGAAGAGACAGCCAAGGAGGAATAACGAAGAGACAGCCAAGGAGGAATAACGAAGAGACAGCCAAGGAGGAATAACGAAGAGACAGCCAAGGAGGAATAACGAAGAGACAGCCAGGAGGAATAACGAAGAGACAGCCAAGGAGGAATAACGAAGGACAGCCAAGGAGGAATAACGAAGAGACAGCCAAGGAGGAATAACGAAGAGACAGCCAAGGAGGAATAACGAAGAGACAGCCAAGGAGGAATAACGAAGAGACAGCCAAGGAGGAATAACGAAGAGACAGCCAAGGAGGAATAACGAAGAGACAGCCAAGGAGGAATAACGAAGAGACAGCCAAGGAGGAATAACGAAGAGACAGCCAAGGAGGAATAACGAAGAGACAGCCAAGGAGGAATAACGAAGAGACAGCCAAGGAGGAATAACGAAGAGACAGCCAAGGAGGAATAACGAGAGACAGCCAAGGAGGAATAAAGAAGAGACAGCCAAGGAGGAATAACGAAGAGACAGCCAAGGAGGAATAACGAAGAGACAGCCAGGGAGGAATTAACGAAGAGACAGCCAAGGAGGAATAACGAAGAGACAGCCAGGAGGAATAACGAAGAGACAGCCAAGGAGGAATAACGAAGAGACAGCCAGGGAGGAATAACGAAGAGACAGCCAAGGAGGAATAACGAAGAGACAGCCAGGGAGGAATAACGAAGAGACAGCCAAGGAGGAATAACGAAGAGACAGCCAAGGAGGAATAACGAAGAGACAGCCAAGGAGGAATAACGAAGAGACAGCCAGGGAGGAATAACGAAGAGACAGCCAAGGAGGAATAACGAAGAGACAGCCAAGGAGGAAGTGAGAAGTTAACAGCCTCAGGTTGATGACGTTGTGAGCCATGAATACAAATAAATTGTAAGAGTAACTTTCTCTTGCAACATTGTTGATACTAGTGGTCCCTGACCACCTGCACCACGTGAGACCACGTTCCACAAACTTAGTCACCAAGTACTGAACTTCTGCACCACGTGGGATCACGTACCACATGAAACCCAAAATGATAAATCCTTCTAAAAAATTAAAGCCATGTACAATAATAAAGTCGTCGAAGACAATAAAGCCACCTAAAACAATAAGCCCACCTAAATCAATAAAACCACCTAAAACAACATAGCCACCTAAAAAAGAAAAGCCTCTTTAAACAAATCCACTTAAAAATAATGAAGCTACTTCAAAAGCCACGTAAAACTGAAGTTACTTTAAAACAATATAAACACAAAAAACAAACTCACTTAAACAGAATAAAGCAGCTTTAAAAAAGGTCTAGTTGAGACTCATCCCGCTTCATCACCTTCATCACCTTCACCACCTTCATCACCTTCACCACCTTCCTCACCTTCACCACCTTCATCACCTTCAACACCTTCATCACCTTCACCACCTGGTGAAGGTGATGAAGGTGGTTTGCTTACGCTTTAGTGTATATATATATATGTGTGTATATATATATACTTGAGTTATTTACAGGTGTAAGTAACTCCAGGTTATGTACATGATGGGGAAGGAGGAGGGTGAGGGGTGGGAGGGAGGTTTACGTATAAGTATGAGCAGCCTCGGTTAATAAATGTGCATAAAACTACGAAAATTTATGACTATTTTTGAAGAAACTCACAACTTATCACAATTTTAAACTGCATTTTAAGGGAAAACTTGAGCAAATGTTAGTATTATGAGTGAAATGAACAACCTTGATGATTTTGCAACATTCACGCCTGAACAGACTGCTCGAATGAGTCGGAAAGACCATGTTGCCTGCTTGCAAGCCTCTATGTACACTTTGATGTATTAGACACCTGTGCAACAATGTACGTACATTATGCGTATCCCGTGTCTTCTCAATCGGCCTATCACAGAAGCTCTCCTACGCACTACTTCGGTGAGAACCAATGAATAAGACCCACGAAATCGTAATGACACGATTGCAAACAAACATAACGGGGGGTTGAACTCGCGGTCAGAGAGTCTCAGAACTCCAGACAGTTCTGAGACTCTCTGACCGCGGGTTCGAACCCCACCCGTGGTATGGTTTCAATGAATAAGCTTTAGCGTATATCATTGTGTCGTCATATACCCTGAGAGCAGTCCTGATGACACTGTCCTGAGAGCAGTCCTGATGACACTGTCCTGAGAGCAGTCCTGATGACACTGTCCTGAGAGCAGTCCTGATGACACTGTCCTGAGAGCAGTCCTGATGACACTGTCCTGAGGGTAGCCCTGATGACACTGTCCTAAGAGCAGTCCTGATGACACTGTCCTGAGAGCAGTCCTGATGACACTGTCCTGAGAGCAGTCCTGATGACACTGTCCTGAGAGTAGTCCTGATGACACTGTCCTGAGGGTAGCCCTGATGACACTGTCCTAAGAGCAGTCCTGATGACACTGTCCTGAGAGCAGTCCTCATGACACTGTCCAGAGGGTAGCCCTGATGACACTGTCCTGAGGGTATTCCTGACAAGACTGTCGTGAGGGCAGTCCTGACGCCAGTGTCCTACCCACTACCTGAGCGAGGACCAGTGAAGACATTACAACACATGCCATAGTGTTGTCATACAACAAGGCAACAGACGTGTTGACTTCGTCTGAGATCGAGCTAGGCGCCCACACCGCCCATGACCTTACAACGCAGCTAGGAACCCACACCGCCTATGACCTGACCATGCTACTAGGCACCCACACCGCCCATGACCTTACAACGCAGCTAGGCACCCACACCGCCTATGACCTGACCATGCTACTAGGCACCCACACCGCCCATGACCTTACAACGCAGCTAGGAACCCACACCGCCTATGACCTGACCATGCTGCTACGCACCCACACCGCCCATGACTTGACCATGCTGCTAGGCACCCCACACCGCCCATGACTTGACCATGCTGCTAGGCGCCCCACACCGCCCATGACTTGACCATGCTGCTAGGCACCCACACCGCCCATGACTTGACCATGCTGCTAGGCACCCCACACCGCCTATGACCTGACCATGCTGCTAGGCACCCACACCGCCTATGACCTGACCATGCTGCTAGGCACCCCACACCGCCCATGACTTGACCATGCTGCTAGGCACCCCACACCGCCTATGACCTGACCATGCTGCTAGGCACCCCACACCGCCTATGACCTGACCATGCTGCTAGGCACCCCACACCGCCTATGACCTGACCATGCTGCTAGGCACCCACACCGCGCATGATCTGACCATACTGCTAGGCGTCAACACCACCCATGACCTGACTACGCAGCTAGGCGCCCACACCGCCCATGACTTGACCATGCTGCTAGGCACCCACACCGCCCATGACTTGACCATGCTGCTAGGCACCCCACACCGCCCATGACTTGACCATGCTGCTAGGCGCCCACACCGCCCATGACTTGACCATGCTGCTAGGCGCCCACACCAGCCTCACTCCAAAATATAACTGCCGTATAGACTCTTTGTAACAACTGGATAAGAAATCTATTTACTTTCCAGGAGTAGGAGAGAGCCACGAAGGAAGAGGAGGAGGAGATGGAAGAGGAAGAAGAGAAATAAGAGACAACAATGATGGAAGGAGGAGGCAACCAAACAGGAAGGAGAAAAAGAGAAATCAGTGGAGAAAGGAAGGGGAGAAGACAGACATCCATTCCCTTGTTCATATATCAATCCCTCCATCCTTCACAAATCCATTTATCTATCCACACACAAATTCATTAAACACATCCATCCTTCATCTATTCTTCCATATATCCATCCATCCTTCTATCCACCCCACCATCTTTCTATTTTTATCCGTTTACCCATCTATCATATTCATCTCTTCAACCAAACGTTACCATACAGTCATTATCTATTCCTTCATCCATCTATCCATCTACATATTTATCGATCCGTTTACACATCCATCCATCCACATACTCATCCGTCCATCCACATACGCATCTATCCTTCCATCCACATACTCATCCACAAATCCATCGACCAATCAAAACATCTATTCATTCACCCAAAACATCCATCCATTCATCCAGTTATCTATGATGTGTCAATTCACCATTCACACTCATCCAAACATCCATTCATCAACTCATCTATCTCACCATCCACCTATCCACCCATTCATCAATCATCTCAATCAACCATCTATCTACAGATCTATTCAACCATCTTTTCCTTCATCTATACACTCATTTATTCACCTCTCCCTCTCCCTTCCTCTAGCCGCCCATCTATCCACCCACTTATCCATATTTCCCCTCCCGCCCTTCATCTATCCATCTATCTATCCACTTTCTCATCTTTCCCCTCCCTCCATCATTCTTCCACGCTATCTCTCATTACATCCTTCCGTACCTCAATCTATTCCTCCACCCTTCCATTCATCCTACCTTCCATACATCTATCCTTCATTTATTTCTCCTCATCCATGCATTCATCCATCCCTACATCTCTTCATCTATATTATATCCATACCAACACCCATCTATCTATCCCTGCATTCATCCATCCTTCCATTCCTTCATCCCTGTATCCATCCCTCGAACCCTCCATCTCTCACTTCTCTTCCAGACCCAAAATAGCCAAGCAGACCAGTGAGCTTTCCAAGAGGCTAGACCAATGAAATGACCCGAGACCTTCCTGGAGTGACCAAGGAAGAGTGCCTGGAATGGCTGGGAATGTGAGCCTGGAATGGCTGGGAATGGGTGCCTGTAGTCACCGAGGAAGAGCGTCTGGAATGTCCAGGATTGCATGTCTGGAATGACTGAAAATGAGTCCAGGAAAGATGTGGTTTAAAATGTTTTCAGTAAGTGCCTGGAATTGTTCAAGACAGTGCCTGGAATTGTTCAAGACAGTACCTGGAATTGCTCAAGATGGTGCCTAGAATAGTTCAAGACAGTGCATGGAACTGCTTAAGACAGTGCCTGGAATTGTTAACGACAGTGCCTGGAATTGTTCAAGACAGTGCCTGGAATTTTTAAAGACAGTGCCTGGAATTGCTCAAGACAGTGCCTGGAATTGCTTTAGATTTTCTATGAGAAGATTGCAAGAAATTACCCTCTGTAATTAATGGCAATGCGTGCCTGGAATGAGAAGAAAAAAAATCATTAAGTAGGAATGAATATCTGGAAAGACTGGAACGAATCATGTAGGAATGAATATCTGGAATGAATTAAATAGGAATATCTAGAATGACTGGAATGAATTAAATAATGGGAGGAGTGCCGGGCAAGATTTGGTAATCAGTCCCAAGACTGGTACATTAAAATAAGAAACAAATTATTTACTTAGAGGAAATAAATAGACAGACATCAAAAGTGACAGACAACAAGACGAACCTCAAAACATAAGGACATCAATAATATATGAAAACAAGCAGACAGAATCAAGACTGGGAGACAGATATCAAGGCAGGCAGACAAATATCAGTGCAGGTAGAGAGATAGCAAGTCAGACAGATGTCAAGACAGGCAGATAAGACGACAGACCTACAGATATCAGGACAGGCAAAGAGACCTCAAGCCAAGAGAATGACAGCAAGTCAGGCAAGCATCAATACAAGTAGACATCAAGACATACAGTGAGTGCCATTATCATTCTAATTGTCTGTCTATCTCCCTATCTATCGGTAAATCAGACTTTCTGCCTGTTTGTCAGTTAGTCATTCCATCTCCTCATCTATCAGTCTCTCAACCATTCAGTCTATCTGCCTTTATGTCAGTCTGCCTGCCAGTCAACATGATAATCTGCCTGTCTCTGCCCCCTCCCTCTCTCTCTCTTTGGGAGGAAGCGGCAGGTGGCGATGAGTTGAGTGTGGTGGGGTTGAGTGTGGTGGGGTTGAGTGTGGTGGGGTTGAGTGTGGTGGGGTTGAGTGTGGTGGGGTTGAGTGTGGTGGGGTTGAGTGTGGTGGGTTGAGTGGTGGGGTTAGTGTGGTGGGGTTGAGTGTGGTGGGGTTGAGTGTGGTGGGGTTGAGTGTGGTGGGGTTGAGTGTGGTGGGGTTGAGTGTGGTGGGGTTGAGTGTGGTGGGGTTGAGTGTGGTGGGGTTGAGGTGGGTTGAGTGGGGTTGAGTGTGGTGGGGTTGAGTGTGGTGGGGTTGAGTGTGGTGGGGTTGAGTGTGGTGGGGTTGAGTGTGGTGGGGTTGAGTGTGGTGGGGTTGAGTGTGGTGGGGTTGAGTGTGGTGGGGATGAGTGTGGTGGGGTTGAGTGTGGTGGAGTTGAGTGTGGTGGGGTTGAGTGTGGTGGGGATGAGTGTGGTGGGGTTGAGTGTGGTGGGGTTGAGTGTGGTGGGGATGAGTGGTGGGGTTGGGGTGGTGGGTGAGTGTGGTGGGGTTGAGTGTGGTGGGGTTGAGTGTGGTGGGGTTGAGTGTGGTGGGTTGAGTGTGGTGGGGTTGAGTGGTGGGGTTGAGTGTGGTGGGGTTGAGTGTGGTGGGGTTGAGTGTGGTGGGGTTGAGTGTGGTGGGGTTGAGTGTGGTGGGGTTGAGTGTGGTGGGGTTGAGTGTGGTGGGTTGAGTGTGGTGGGATCCTCACTCTGGTGGAGATGTCTACCCAAGATTTATGACACCAACCATTTGGAAATCCATTTGTCATGTGATGTTCTCTGCCTACCAAGGTGTGCTCTCTTTCTCGATTTCTCTCTCTCTCTCTCTCTCTCTCTCTCTCTCTCTCTCTCTCTCTTATTTTTACCCATGGTTTTATTAACAAGGTTAGGTTAAGGGTTCCTAACTTTATTTACTAGCTAAGAGCTGTTACCTATCTCACCTAATTTGGTCAGCTGACTTCGTTTCGTTGAAGTCTTTATGCTGCACGAACACGTTCCAGACAAGAATCATCCTGGGAATAAACGATCTCTCTCTCTTTCATTCTTATGCAGATTATGGCCATCGTTTGTTCCCACTGTTTAATTATCATATAGAATAGGTTAGCAGCACACTGCTAATATATATATATATATATATATATATATATATATATATATATATATATATATTTTTTATATATTCAGTGTTTAATATTTCGCCTGCTCTTGCGAATTCTAGCGCATATATATATATATATATATATATATATATATATATATATATATATATATATATATATTGTTAATAAAATTATGGCTGGTAAGGAAATAAAAAAAATATAGAAGACTCGTTAGTTAAACCTCAATAATTTTTAAATTATAACAAGCATTTAGGGGTAAAGTTGTCCAGAAGACGTTCTATTTCACCTGGAGTATACATGGAGAGAATCTCAGGGATCAACACCCCGGGGCCCGGCCTGTGACCAGACCGCTTACTAAAAGTGGCAAATAAAAAGTAACACGATTCAATATCAGTGTGAACGTTCACTTGAGCAATAACCACTTGAACCCCTCATAAGAAGAGGCTTTCTTCAGTTAGGTTAGGTAAGGTTTTCCATGAAACAGGACAAGTGTTTCCTGACGCGGGTCGTAATGATACGACTCCCGTCACTGGAGCTTTTGGAGGGTACCGCAAGAGCTTATGAATACACAAGAGACCTAAGAACTAGGCCCCTTTTCGGGCCTAGTTCTTAGGTCTCTTGTGTATCCATAAGCTCTGAATTACCTCCACTGGGTGGATATTTGAGTGCACCATAAACTAGCCCCATCGGCGGCAAAATATAATCTAAATCGAGAAGAGGAACTTTATGACGAGGTTTCTTTTAGTCCTGGACTCTTGTCAATTCACAGATTGTCCAGGACCGACAAAATGTCGCTATAAGATTCCTCTCTAAATTGTTGGTTTTTGATGAACCATTATTGAAGGTTCGCAGCGGGTGAGTTCAATTTTAGCAAAGGTTCGGCTTATGGGACGGCTGTGCTTTTTAATATGACGGGATCACCTAGGTGAGAAGAGTTAGATGGCTTGTCTCTCTCTCCCTGAGGATGGAGGATCTTGCGTTTACCACTGTGCTGAATAGCCCACACGGTTTTAACGCTTAACATATATATGATGGGGGAAAATGTAAGAATCAGATTAGACAGGGAGCGGTCAGTTCAACAGGTCTATCATGACTAGACAAGGAGAGGTCAGTTCGACAGGTCTATCATGACTAGGCAGGGAGCGGTTAGTTCTACGAGTCTATCATGACTAGGCAGGGTGCGGTCAGTTTGACCAATATCTTGGAAAATGAAAGAGCCAAAATCAGAGTTAGCTCACAGAGAATCAGAGGAAATATTTACCAAGCTGCTTCGACGTATATTAACTTAACGAAATACAAATAAAAAATATAAACGACGGAGGGTGTTGCTATAAGTGTGTAAATATAAATATCCTGAAGAACAAAGCACAGGGATCCTGGCTGCAGAATTTGCTTCAGGAGAGATGAAAGCCCTTTGAACATGATAATAAATTTAATTCCTGAAATTAAGGGGAATAGCTAAGACAAGAGAATGATCGACTAAGAAATTAAATTTCATCGCCGAGATGCTGAGAATCACAAGAGGCAGACATCACCGGGGAAGAGATGAACAAGAACACTTCTCTTTATTCATTGTTTAAGACAGGAAGAATATTTAAAGTTCACCCCACACTGTAAAACGTAAGGAAGATACCCGGAGAACTTTCTCGGGGGTCAACGCCCCCACGACTCAGCCCCGGATCAGGTCTCCTGAAAATATATACACGAAGAGATATATACCTCAGAAGTACATAAACCAAAAATGGCTTATAATAAAAACATATTTGTTCATATATAATAAACAAAGGAGTTAACGTGAACGTAATGGCAGCAGACAAATAATTCACTGTTCACCTTTATATTTGACAGAGTAAAAATCTTAAGAGCAACAAGGGGCTGGTAGAGAATGAAAGTAAGAGCAACAAGGGGCTGGTAGAGACAAAGTAAGAGCAACTAGGGGCTGGTAGAGACAAAGTAAGAGCAACTAGGGGCTGGTAGAGACAAAGTAAGAGCAACAAGGGGCTGGTAGAGACTGAAAGTAAGAGCAACAAGGGGCTGGTAGAGACAAAGTAAGAGCAACAAGGGGCTGGTAGAGACAAAGTAATTACAACAAGGGGCTGGTAGAGACAAAGTAAGAGCAACTAGGGGCTGGTAGAGACTGAAAGTAAGAGCAGAAAATGGACTGGTAGAGACAAAGTAAGAGCAACAAGGGGCTGGTAGAGACAAAGTAAGAGCAACAAGGGGCTGGTAGAGACAAAGTAAGAGCAACAAGGGGCTTTTAGAGACAAAGAGCAACTAGGGGCTGGTAGAGACTGAAAGTAAGAGCAACAAGGGGCTGGTAGAGACAAAGTCACTCGGATCTACCGCAGTCATATGATTTGCATCTAAAATTTGACATTTGGTAATTCTTGATGAGAATAAATTTTGCTGCAAATCATTACTGCATACACTTATTTTTTTGTTACTCAATACCTCTGCATGAACACCAGTCTGAGAAAGACAGGTATTTTTCTACATTTAGCCATGAGAAGTAATGTAATCTGTCGCACTTATTTTAATGGCACGATTTAAATATGTGAGAAATTAATCTTTTGGTGACGAGGAGAGTCGTCCATTAATCAATGTCGGGAGAAGACAGAAGTGTAATGTATTTCTTATACCTCTGTATTGCTTTGCTTTATAACATATTATTTCTTGTATAACGTGTTTCTTATACCTCTGTATGGCTTTGCTTTATAACATACTATTTCTTGTATAACGTATTTCTTATACCTCTGTATGGCTTTGCTTTATAACATATTGTTTCTTGTATAACGTATTTCTTATACCTCTGTATGGCTTTGCTTTATAACATATTATTTCTTGTATAACGTATTTCTTATACCTCTGTATGGCTTTGCTTTATAACATACTATTTCTTGTAATGAAACAATGTAGAGATTTTTTGCTCATTTGTTGCGTAACATTGTTTTCAATCAGTGTAGGATTGTGTATGTAATCCGTGCCAATGCACTGTTTTGTGGCTAGTGTGCTTCAGTGCGAGAAATCTGTATCATCAAGTCGATTTTGCCAACACACGGGATGAGTTAAGCTTTGGTCCCTTTTACCTGTGATGAAGTTCACTAAATATACCACATTATGAGTAAGACGATACTTGGCTATTATTATTATTATTATTATTACAAAAATTATTCTCACAGTATTGAGAGGGTTAGAAATATTTAGAAATGTGATGAGGCAAATGAGAGTCTGTGTCACCACAGCGGCCATCGTCCTGGAGACAGAGTGGAAACAGGTCATGACAATCAGTTGCTTAACAAAGAAATTACGGAAGAGTTTCTTGTGTTAAGACGCCATGATGTTGCTGAGTCACACAAGTTTCTATTACTGCTAATATATAATAACAACATCTGCTCGGGGACTGACCACCGTCCCCCGAGGGTGACGGATTGGTCACCTCAATACTTTTGCTTCCGGTGCTGCTTTCACCTACATCCGACTGCATGCACTGTAAAACTAAAGAAAATTGCGTAGAGGACAGTGCAACTTTGAATTGCGTAGAGGACAGCGCAACTTTGAATTGCGTAGAGGACAGTGCAACTTTGAATTGCTTAGTTCAGCAGTGGGGAATTCTGCTAACATTAACACATAACAATAAACTAAGTCTCAAAAATCTTTCTTTCATTTCTTGCGTCTAACAAACAAAGAAAAATGTTAAAGTCAGTTCGACAAGAAAAAGATTATTGTCTCAGTGTCTATCACACAGATACACAACAGTCATTTTTGAAAGTGGCTTCTGTTGGTGCAATGAAGAAAATCCTCCATCGGTCAACACAATATTCAATTATAAATTAGACACATATGCAACATTTGGGTATCTTTATTGAGGAAACGTTTCGCCACACAGTGGCTTCATCAGTCCAATACAAAGTAGAAAGGTGTAAGGAGAGTTGGAGTTTTGAGGTAATCAGTCCCTCGGCCTGGAGTCGATGTGTTCAGTCCATCAATCTTGTAGAAATGACAGTATATGTCCGTAGAGGTGACTTATATACTGTAGTTAGGTGAGGTGAAGCAGCAGGAGGCGGGGTCATAGTGGTACCATCCACTAGTCTAAGTAGATCTTCGTCCAAAGGTTGGACAAGTGTTGAAGAATTCGTTTGTATTAAGATCCCAAGATGTTGTTGCTGTGTCAGACAGGGTATAGATGAATGGTTCAGAGAACCGACAAGTTATAAATTAGACACATATGCAACATTTGGGTATCTTTATTGAGGAAACGTTTCGCCACACAGTGGCTTCATCACTCTCCTTACACCTTTCTACTTTGTATTGGACTGATGAAGCCACTGTGTGGAGAAACGTTTCCTCAATAAAGATACCCAAATGTTGCATATGTGTCTAATTTATAACTTGTCGGTTCTCTGAACCATTCATCTATACAATATTCAATTATATATTTTTTTTCATTTGTTTCACCAAACCTAAAATTTGATTACCTATGTGATGAACTAAACCCCTAAGAAAGCATCTGAAAAATAACTCTTCATGTATAAGTAAATTTTTCCAATGCGTTATGTAAAACTTTGCACCTCAAGTTTTAAGATCTTATCTCCAAACATTTTTCTGCCATCATATATTTCATTTAAAACATTAATGTTATTCAGTACTGACAACTGATGACCCTTTCCTCTGACACCACCAGTACACAGGTCTCCATCTTCATGCACCTGCTTCAGAGTGATCAAGGCTTAGGTACTGAACACCTTGTATCAAAGCTAAGGCACTGAACACCTATCAAATCTATGGGACTGAGGAACCAGAGGTGGCACGATTACGACATTCAAAATAATGAGAGAAATTAACAGGATGGACAAGGAGAGTCTGAGAGGCGGTATTCAGGTACACAAGGGCACAGCTAGAAATTAAAAGTACAAATGAATCACATGAATGTTAGGAAACACTGTTTAGCCCCAGAGTGGCTATGAAATGGAACGACCTGGACAGCGAAATGAAAAAGGCAGAATCCATACATTACTTTAAGAATAGGTATGACAGCACTCACGCAGTTAGAACAAAGTGAACCCAGTAGAGACATCGGAGAGGCGGGGCCAGGAATTGAGACTCGCCCCTACACCCTCCTCTCGCTTCCCCCTCCCCCTCACCCCCACAAGTAAGATGCAGGCCGATACATCGATCATTCTCACGCGGTTAATTTCCTTGCTCAATTTGCAGCCAAAATGGCTACGATTGATCGACTTGGTCTGAAGACGAAGCAGTGCACGAAAGAGCCTTTCGTGGTGCACTAGGAGGAGCTGGAGACCCCCTCCAGTGAACCTAGACGTGCTCCTCTTTCTCTCCCTCATTTTTCATTCTATTCCTCTTTCTCTTTCCCCTTGTCTTTCCCTTGCGGTGGAAGACACAGAAGAATTGCAAAAAGGATATAAGTAAAGTTTTCAGCGGCGGTAAACTCGAACTGCTTAAATATGGAAAAAATGAAGAGCTTTTTTTTATTATAAAAACTGAATGCATGAGCAGTGTGCTGCTTCCCTATTCTATAGGACAGTCACACAGTGGCTACTGAGCACCTATGTTTCAATGTCATATTCCATCACCAGAATGAGGCTCATACTAGGCTGAAATCTGTCAGTCTGAGCTGAAAGGCTTCAGTGAATGTGATGAGGATATCGTCGAGTATTGCAGTAAAGGTTCATCGACTACGAGAGCTGCAGAGGTATCGTTCCAGCAGAACTGGAGTTACTATCACTTGGTATCATCGCAGAGTGAGGACAAGATAAATTATTCATACTGTAGGAGGCAAAGGAAAGAGAGGTGAGGGGGGGAATTAATGGATATCATAATATATATCTAACTACATAAATACATCAACAGATAACAATGAGATGTCATTGTATGCTTAACAATATATAATGACGCTTGCCTCGTGAAGATTTTTCATGCTTGTTCCCGTTTTTCTTTCAATAAATTTAAAAAGAAGAAAATTGCTTCTCTATATGATAGTTACATATGTACGCAGATGAAAATATACATGAACATGAACTTATTCATACACATGATAACATACATGCCTATACATGCACACTTATGCATGTATAGGCATGTATGTTATCAAGAGTGAATGAATAACGACCTTAACCATTATGTAGTTGAGTATCCAGTTGTTAGTGACTTTTGACCTGGTGGATGTGGTAATTGGGACTGTGTACTTTATATGTGTGTGCGTGCATGAGCATATCCTCATTGTCCACCCTCAATTTGCCAGCGCTCATTAGCAGCTTCTGACGCCCCGGTTGTATGTAAATACCAGCCACAGGAGATCAAAATCTTTACCTCAAGACCTTTCCCACTTTTCATGCTTAGTCAGTGTACATGTATGTATAAATGTATATGTGTGTGTATTGCATGCATATTTGTGCATGTATATACTAATTTTTCACAGTGCTTGTTCTGCATATATATAGATATATAGTGCCTAATAAGCCGAACTTGACATATAGGTCAAATTTCCTTAAAAATTAAACTTAAACTTCTCTAGAAATACTTTTTACAGAATGATAGATAACCTTTTTTTCATGTACAATGGTATAAGGATTTTTATTTCTGGACCAAAACTAACTTTGAAACCATATCTATTCTCACTTAAATGAACGCAATTTTTTAGCTACATTTTGCTATACAGTATATAGCATAGGTCTGGTGTGAGATCAGGTGTGGAGTCAATTGTGGGGCCAGATGTGGAGTCAGTTGTGGGGCCAGATGTGTGCCAGATGTATGGCCAGATGTGGGGCCAGGTGTGTGGCCAGGTGTGGGGCCAGGTGTGGGACCTTTGGGTTACTGACCTTGTACAAGAAGGTTACTGGTATTGAAGCTCTTCTAACGTGACAAGTTTTCTCTATCTCTTTCTTTCTTTCTCTCTCTTTCTTTTTCTTTCCTTCTCTCTCTCTCTCTCCTGTTACTGAAGTTTATATATTTACAAATAAATGATGTAATAAGAACGACTGAGAGAGGAAAGAGGAGAGAGGAAAGAGGAGAGAAGAAAGAGGAGAGAGGAAAGAGGAGAGAGGAAAGAGGAGAGAGGAGAGAGGAAAGAGGAAAGAGGAGAGAGGACGTTCCGGTATTCCTTTGTGTTCTGGGATTTTATATCACAGGTGAAGACCAGCAACACCTGGGACGCCAGGTGGTGAGAGTGAGGGACCACTGCCGCTGCTACTGCTGCTAGGTGTGGCTGGCTATTTTCTTTATTTATAAATCAGATACACCAGCAGAGTGCTGCTACTCTATTCTATATGATCATTACACAGTAGGAACACGTAGGATGGTGTACATACAAAGAATTGAAGTGTGTCAGCTGAGCTGGGAGACTTCAGCTAAGCTGCTACGACAGCTTAGCTGATGAACCCTTGCTGAAATGCTTAACAATATCCTCATTGCTTTGCTGAAGTCTCTAAGCTGAGGCAGACACTACTGATCTTAATGTTATGTCATGGAATATAACAGGGAAACATAATTAGATTTTGTTTCCACTGTGTAATTATCATATAGACTAAGGTAGCAGGACTGAGTTAATTTATCTAATTCTGGTTTATTAAAAAGAAGCCAGCCGTACCTACCACCACAAGCAATCTCTCACCCTCACTACCCGACGACCCAGGTGTTGGTGGTGTCTAGCTGGCTGGTTGTGGTGGGGGAGAAGAATGGTGGGAGTGGGGTAGATGCTGGTCGGGATGGAAAGTGGGGGCAGGTGCGGTCAAAGACCGGTGTGGGGATGGGAACGCAGGTTTTAACCAAACCAACCTTTGTAAACATCTGGAAAGCTGCCTAGAAAATTCTGGTTCATGTAGAGGTTGAATTTCAGCAGCCACTTGCGTACTTAATCCTGCAGTTTGTTGAGGTCAGGGGTTCCCAACTTGGGGTAAATTACCCCAGCTTGGGATAAATTATACCAAGTTGGGATAAATTAGACCATTTTCCTGTACTGTCATTATTGGTCTTTACTATTCATATGTTTTATCTATTTAAAGGCTAATAAATTTGGCCATAATGCCTGAGTAAACACTGCCAAGTAGACTTCTAACGTGGAGCTACTGGTGATGAGTGGTAATGAGTCAAGGAAGGTGTGGAAAATGGAGTGGTGGGTAAATAAAGGTTGGCGACCCTTGGTCTAGTTCCGTTTGTAGCCTTTCCTTTTTTTTATCGGGTTTTATCCTCACTGACTTTACATTGTCTGGGAGCTAGGTTATGTGAGAGCATCTCTTGCGGTTTCTTACTTACACCAGAAATCGTATTCTTCCTAATACCGATACTTGCAGAACCCATTCTAACATCTGATCTCACACGATCATTCTTTGTCTCCTTCCTGTTAATTACTCTTTGACCCGTTGTGCAGTGTCAAGAGTCCACCTGCAATTCAAAGAAATGCACTCTACTTATCCCTCTCTCTACTCCCTCACTTCTCTTACTTTCGTTTTGAACTCATCAGTTTTATGAGACAGGATTTAACATCTATAAATTCTCGCCGGCTGTTGCTGATAAATCCATTTTCCTCCAAGTACTTCACCTTTTTTTCGTGGTTATCTTTATCATTATCTTACTTTGAATGATTGTTAATGATACTGGACACTTGTTAAATGCTTTCTGTCGGTCTCGTTTCTCACATATTAGGATGAAATTTGATGTTTTCCAGATCTCTGGCAGTTGTTCTGTATACATTGACTTTCTGCATTTTTTAGCTAGAGGTCCAATCCTTGCTTCTATATCCACTCACAGAATCACAGAGGACACATTGCCAGGTTCCACTGATTTTGAGGGATCCAGCTTGGAAGTTTCTCCAAAAATCTCTTTGTCTATTTCCTGGTGTGTATATGATGTACATAACCCGTTGATGCACCATCTCTCCTCGACTCTGAGGTTCTTCTTGTTTTCACCCAGAACACTTCTTAAAATTGCTTGTTCCCAGCCTTGGAGCATACGAAAACTACAAGAAGTGAAGAACAGACGAAAACAAAAGTGAACAGAAGAATCATAAACAAATACCAGCTATTGAGAGGAGAGCCTAAGAGGGACAACTTCAGAATGACATAGAAACAAAGATTAAAACATAACCGAAACTGCTACCTGAATCACATCAGAAGGAAGACGGAGAAAAAAGAACAATAATACTAAAGAATGAAAGAGAAATTACAAGAAAATCTTTGAGGATCCGAATAAACAATATAAAGGGGTGTTCTTGGTGGGAACCGGGATAACATCAGAGAGTTCAAGAGAAACGGAATACAGTCGTGTACTGTACACCACAGGCACAGTTGTGTACTGTACACCACAGGCACAGTCGTGTACTGTACACCACAGGCACAGTCGTGTACTGTACACCACAGGCACAGTCGTGTACTGTACACCACAGGCACAGTCGTGTTCTGTACACCACAGGCACAGTCGTGTACTGTACACCACAGGCACAGTCGTGTTCTGTACACCACAGGCACAGTTAGGAAAGGATTAAAACACTAATGAGTGAGGTGAATACTTAAAAAACAATTAGACCAGAAAATTATAACATGCCAATGAATACAAGGCACCTGCAAGATATGTGGAAGACAAGAAATGAAGTAATTTTGAACTGGGTGAGATAGGCCTTATGAAACTACACGTCATTATCAGGATCGCTGAGGTGGGAACATTATACAAGTCAATTAATAACATAATCACAAAGAGAAATGTTTACTAACACTAAACAGCATGAGTTTAAAGACGATAAATCTGTGTCAAATCTGTTGAAATTCATTGAGGGGATTTCAGAAATGAAGCAGAAGAAAGAGGATTGCATAGTGTCTAATTGCAATAAAAAAAAAGCATTTATCAGTGTACTGCATAAAAGAATGGGCCAATAAATTTTACAAGCAGACAAGGATAACAGGACAACAATAAATTTAGGAATACCTTAGAGAAAAGAAACAAAAATATCTTTGTGGGGATAGGAATCAAAATGGACCAGTGAAACAAAGTTCTACAAGACTCAGTGGATGAAGTGGTAGAATAGAATGTATTCATATTCTCAGATGTGAAGTTAATGAAGAGACCTGAAAACAGGGAATGATAGAGAAGGTTTACAACCTGACCTAAACAAGCAGCCGCATTCATATTATAAATGGCATAAAATACCCACAAGTCGACGAGTAACACACACGTACAACGCTGGGTATCATCACTGACGAAACGTTTCGCCTGCGCTCCAGGCTTCCTCAGTCGACTGCAGAGATGAATTGCAGTCCTGAAGACAGTAGATAAATCGGAGAGGACGTTTGATGCAATCAGTCCCTCAACCTTGGTGGATGATAATTCAGCTCTTAAGTTTAGTAGACTGATAATCTTCCAACAAGGCTGAGGGACTGATTACCCCAGGATTACCCGATTACCTCAGGATTTTTTTTATGAAGGCCGAAGGACTCATTACCGCAGGATTATAATTCATTATCATGAAGCAGCAGGACTGTTCAACCAAGTGGCTGCATAAATTCAACCTTAAATTCCCAGATGAGTCACAGGGATGTCAGGAAATATGTCTTCAGCCGAGGATAGTCAGGGATTGGAATTACTTAAATGAAGTGCAGCACTTGGCCCACCAGGCTGGTAGGTGTTAATGCAGCAATGTCAAGTTATGAGCCGGGGCTAGGAGCTAGGACTCGATCCCACGCAACTCAAAATAGGAAAGTACCAACAGGTATTTGCGAACTCGTAATAGCAAGTGTGTAACTAGAAATGGGAAATAACAAAAAGTAATCGTAAAATAGGTAATCACGTAGTTAATTGCTAAATATGTGCTCACGGGTATGTGCTTATAGATATGTGTTCCCAAATATGTGCTCACAAATATGTGCTCACAAGGAGGTTATCAGATACAGGTGCTGATGATTCCAGATATCAAGGGTGTGTTATCTCTCCTTTACTCCCTCTCTTCCATACGCCTTGCTCTTCCATTGCTTGTTCTTAACTCCATCCTTCCTTCCCTCACCCTCCTTTCCCTTAATCATTTTCTCCCTTCACTCTGTTCCATCTCCCACTACTTTCTTGTTTCACACTCCTACCCCCTCCCTCCCTGCCTCCCTCCCTGCCTCCCTCCCTGCCTCAGGCCAATTCTGAATTAATCCCTTCCTACCTACCTCCCTCCTGCATCCCTCTTTGCTTTATTCCCTTCCTTCCTTCCCGCCTGCCTCAGTTCCTTCCTCCTTGCTTTAATTCCTCCTCGCTTTTATGCCTCAATGCCTTCCTTCATCCCTGCCTGCCTTTCTCATTCTTTCCTCCTCTCTCCCTCCATTTCCCTCCTCTCTCTACTTACCTCTCTTCCTTCCCTCTCTACTTACATCTCTTCCCTTCCTTCCTCCCTCCTCCTCTTTCCTCACCCTGACATAATACTGTGCAGCAGATAAGATCACCCTGAGCTGGGTTGATCTCAGCACGACACAACCCATGATAGCGACCCTTGACTCAAGCCTTTGCTATTGGTCACCATCCGGGCCGTGATTAGCGGACAGCAATTCAAGCCTAAACCTCTCCTTGGGCTGAATGATCCACAAGGGTTTAATCCACAATGAAATACAATGCAGCACAACACCACCGAACACAGTGCAACACAACACCACCGAACACAGTGCAACACAACACCACCGAACACAGTGCAACACAACACCACCGAACACAGTGCAACACAACACCGCCGAACACAGTGCAACACAACACACGACACAGGCACCAACACCAGACATGAACACACAACACGACACAGTGCAACACAACAACACCGAACACAGTGCAACACAATACCCTCAGATAGTCCAAGAGTCTTCACTTTCACTTTTAACTAATTGTTCATTTTTAATTTAAAATAACCCAACAATGTCACATATAGAAAAAATCCAAGTCTATTGTTAATTCCTGTGGCATAAGGGCGGACAATATGTCTAGGTGGAGAGCCGGCGACACACACATCATACCAGACTTATGGCTACAGAACAGGTTGAGACAACAGCCAAAATTGCTCCCACGTAAGACACATGACTACTACATTACCCTGGCAACCATATTATCCCATTTTGAGACATGTATTGCAGCCTGAATACAAATATTTAAAAAAATGAGTAAAATTATGGAAGTCATGAACAAAAATAAAAATATTTGAGTAGCAATTTGAACAATACTTGTAGATATCTAGAAGACACTGACATCTATACGACCTATAGATGATTACTGGACTTTAAGACATAAGAGAAAGTAGATGGATGGATAAAAAGAAAGATATTTCTCAAAGTCGAACACTCAAGACCAGTGTCAAGACCCATGGACAGTGACCCATGGACAGTGACCCATGGACAGAGACCCATGGACAGAGATCCTTGGACAGAGACCCATGGACAAAGACCCAGGGACAGTGACTCATAGACAGATACACATGGTCAGAGACCCATGGTCAGAGACTCATGGTCAGAAACCCATGGATAGTGACCCCATGAATAGTGAACCTATGGACAGAAACCCATGGATAGAGACCCATGGACAGAGGCAAGCAGAGGTTGATAAATAATACAAGAGTGCAACATTTCGGTATTTTTGTTTTCTAAAAATTTATCCTACACATTAGACTTATTTAGTTGAATATATATACCAGAGTGTTACATCTGGGTTATCCATCAGGTTGTTGGTACTCTACGCGTGTATTATAGTGCTGCAGGCTGAGGTTCCATGAGGTAGCAGCTCACTCTGTTTACACTCAGCGAATTGATGTCTTCTTAATACACATGCATAAGTCTGGCATCGCAGTGACACGACTGGCATGTGTATTTCACCTTAGCCATGTGTCTCAGATGTATGGCTGATGAGCAATGAAGAGTCCTGGCTCCCTTTCAGTAACCTGTTCTCCAGTTACACGTGTTTCTGTGTCAGAGACGGAATTCCTACGAAGACGATACCCTCGGTTACCATACCTAGAGAAGGTGCTCAAGATTATTGTCACCAGGTTGTGTCCCCTGAGCCTTACAGACATGATGTTCTCGGGGAAGAAACTATCTTAATTTAAAATCAAACTGGCTCTCTGGATTGCTTCTGAATGAGAAAATTTAGCAAAATCTTTATATTTCATATGAATTTTTAAACCATGATATTTGAGGGGTGGCTTACGTCTAGCAATACCTGGTGTAATGACAGATGTGAAGAGTACGTTTTCCCTCAGATATATATCTCAGATGTATAGCTGCAGTCCACTGAGGCATCTAAACTGTCCCTGAGACATATATCTCAGACATAGAGCTGCAGATCACCGAGGCATCGTGACTCTCCCTCAGACATGTGTCTCAGATATATGGCTGCAGTTCACCAAGAAGTCACTGTGGAAGGGCGGCCGCCCCTTCAGCCTTGAGCCTTTGATCTGCGGGAAGACCTTTAACGACGTGAGAAGGGGAACAGACAGAGAAAAAATGAGATAGGGAGAAGAGGGAGAAAAGGGATGCGAATTAGGAGAGGCAAGAGAGGGATGAGAGAATGGAAGCTGAGAAAGATAAGAATAAGGTAGAGACGCACACGTACCATGTAATCTCTAGTCTTGAACCACTCTCGGTGAACCCATCCTGGTTAATGGGGTTTAATTCCAATCGACTCACGAGGTTCATTAAGGGTGCACGCGTTACACAGTCAGTTCTAATCCTTAATTGGGATTAAAGTAACGTTATTGATAGGTAATAACACCAGGGTTATATTGGAGGTGTAAGTAACTCGTCGGGTATTACCGAGAGGTGTATATAACACGCACGGGTTATATACACCGAGAGGTGTATATAACTCTCGCACGGGTTATATACACCGAGAGGTGTATATAACTCTCGCGCGGGTTATATACACCGAGAGGTGTATATAACTCTCGCGCGGGTTATATACACCGAGAGGTGTATATAACTCTCGCACGGGTTATATACACCGAGAGGTGTATTTCTCACATCGTATATATACCAAGTTTATTTTAATCCCTATTTTACGGATTAAAATATTCTTGTCTGGTGGTGATAAAGTTCCATGTAGCTTAATGACCCTAGAGAAATATATACGCTTCAAACCCCATTAAAAGAACAAACAACCTCTCGGTGTATATACCTTCAACAATGGGGGGGGGGGGCATAAAAATGCCTTTACTGCTCTGTACTTGGACTTAGTGGTCCCCTAAATCCTGGAGTACCAGAGCCCCATCTGAAGCCTCAATTTCACGTATCTTATATGTTCATGGTGGTAAATTTAGGCTCGGCTGTGACACTCAAGCGCTGGTGGGATAATTGATAGAAATTTTTTTTTTCATTGACAGTGATATAAAGTATTTTATTTTTTGACCAAACCTAACATAGAAACCCCACCGTGGTTGAATTCCCGGCACGGGTGGAAACGTTGGGCAAGTTTCCTTACACCTGCTGCTCCTGTTCACCTAGCAGTAAGTAGGGACCTGGGTGTTAGTCGACTGGTGTGGGTAGCAGTCGGGTTAAAGATCCGAACAAATCCTATCTTAATCTTATCTAGTCTTTCCACAGATTACGAACATTACACTCTAAACTTCCCTCCACGCCGCTATTTCCTCCCATTCCAGCATTTCTTAACAATATCAGTATCTCCCTGCTGATATTCTCAAGAGATACTCCTTCACTACCGTCCCTTATGCTTTCAAGATTTTCTATATTGTTATTATGTCTCCTCTCTCATACAAACCATTTTAATTTGCGTAGTTTAACTTTTTAGATAAAAGTATTTTTATAAGCGAAATTAAACAAACCGCGTACGGCATTTTGTTTTAAATTATACTCACCTGGGATTTGATTCCCAGGCATCCTTGAGTCTGTCGGGGGCCGCTGCAATCCGTGAGTCTGTCGGGGGCCGCTGCAATCCGTGAGTCTGTCGGGGGTCGCTGCAATCCTTGAGTCTGTCGGGGGCCGCTGCAATCCGTGAGTCTGTCGGGGGCCGCTGCAATCCGTGAGTCTGTCGGGGGTCGCTGCAATCCTTGAGTCTGTCGGGGGTCGCTGCAATCCGTGAGTCTGTCGGGGGTCGCTGCAATCCTTGAGTCTGTCGGGGGCCGCTGCACTCCTTGAGTCTGTCGGGGGTCGCTGCAATCCGTGAGTCTGTCGGGGGTCGCTGCAATCCTTGAGTCTGTCGGGGGCCGCTGCACTCCTTGAGTCTGTCGGGGGTCGCTGCACTCCTTGAGTCTGTCGGGGGTCGCTGCACTCCTTGAGTCTGTCGGGGGTCGCTGCACAAGCTCTTTTAAAAACTTTTCGAACTTTTTTTCATGCATCCGCGTGCGTATTATATTTTTTATTCCAGCGAACGATATGAACAGTATTGTTTAGCATTTCAAGTAATATATTTGAAGGTTATTTTGATGTGGGTCAGTGTCTCTTGTGTCTCTTGCTGCGTTTATGTCCACTGCTGGAAGTTGAATTTTCATAATTTCTTTTCGCTCTCTTTCTCCGCCTCTTTTTCAACATTGTCTCACAGTATATTTCCATTTATTTCATACTCTCCTATTTATGCGATCTTATGTTATGTTCTGTTTAAATAAGTTTTGTGTAATACATGTTTTATTGCAGTCTTTATTATCTTCCGTATCATTTCCAATGCTCTTTCTGGTTACATTAATCAATTTGGTCATTTTTTTGGCCTTCTCTTCCTATTTAAGAATGACATCATGAAGTACAAGTAGAGAAGAACAGGTTTAAACAGCTGGATCGTAGAAAGTAACAACCTCAGATAGCACCAGCTGCAGTCAGATGGGTTTTCAGAAGTTCGCCTGGTGTTCAGTGGGGTCTGTCTGTAGACGCTTGGGTCCATAGGCAAAAGGTCGCGCATGCAGGCCCTTTACATGTCTAAATAAGTAGACAAGAGGACCAGAAGACAACAGTCCCCTCAGACAGCAGATCTTGTAAACAGCAGATCTTGTAAACAGCAGATCTTGTAAACAGCAGATCTTGTAAACAGCAGATCTTGTAAACAGCAGATCTTGTAAACAGCAGATCTTGTAAACAGCAGAGCTTGTAAACAGCAGAGCTTGTAAACAGCAGATCTGGTAAACAGCAGATCTTGTAAACAACAGATCTTGCAAACAGCAGATCTTGCAAACAGCAGATCTTGCAAACAGCAGATCTTGTAAACAGCAGAGCTTGTAAACAGCAGAGCTTGTAAACAGCAGATCTGGTAAACAGCAGATCTTGTAAACAACAGATCTTGTAAACAGAAAGGAAGAGAGAAAAGCAGAGACGGAAACGAAGGAAGGAAAAGAGCGGAGGATAAAATTGGGAAATGAGATGGAAGGGATTAAGGAGGGGAAGCTATGAGAGAAAATGATGAAGGAGACGAAGGGTGAGGAAAGAAGGAAAATGGAGGAATTGAAACATGCCGGGTCCATCGCTACCTGCAATCAAGAAAAGGTTGATCTAATTGAAAAGCATTTGGCCGCAGAGATGAGGGTCCCAAACCCAGAGAGTCAGTCTCCTGAGATAACTGCAAGAACTGTCAAAGTTGTTCCAAGATGACAGTCAGTCTCCTGAGATAACTGCAAGAACTGTCAAAGTTGTTCCAAGATGACAGTCAGTCTCCTGAGATAACTGCAAGAACTGTCAAAGTTGTTCCAAGATGACAGTCAGTCTCCTGAGATAACTGCAAGAACTGTCAAAGTTGTTCCAAGATGACAGTCAGTCGGGGAAAAATCATCGAAATCCCAGGACACAGAAAAGGCTGTGAAAGCGAGACAAGATGAGCCTTGTAATAATATTGATAGAATTATCCACAATACGTTAGGTAAAAGAACACATGTGCAGCTAATGTGATATTTTATTACAGAAACGTTTCGCTCTCCAAGAGCTTTGGCAAGCCTAGGCTTGACTTGAAACTAATGTTGCAAGTCAATGAGACACTTGTGCAACACTTGGGTATCTTGATTGCGATGCATTTAATAAATCATATATATAATAATGTTGCAAATCAAGCCAAGTCCTTTTACCTAACAAGATGAGTCATAAAACTGGAAAGTCCTCATCCAATAGGCTTCAAATTTGTAATGCCTGTGTACGGTAACTAGGACCACATTCTAGGAACAATAACTATGACCATAGTTACTGAACGCATTTCCAGCATCCTGGAATGTCTCAGATAACTTCCTAAGTTCCCAGTGGCTTAGTTTCAAACATTAAAAGAAGTTGCCTCCTAATTCAGCGACAGCGGAGCGTGAAGTTTACGAGCAAATGAACAAATTTGCACATTTTATGAGTGAAACTGCGTGAAATTTTTATTCCCGCTAAAGTACTTTAAATAAAATTAGTTTTAAAACTTCGATACATAATGGCTGATGCATCTTACGGACAGAATAGTACCCGTGAAGTTTGGTCTGGGGGAACATTTTCAATGTTAGGAAAATTGTTAAAAAAATGGGATAATAATAATAATAACAATAATTGTTGCAGCCACGGTATTGTTACTTGAATGTCTCTGAAGATAGTGGTGGCAGTGAAGATAGTGGTGGCAGTGAAGATAGTGGTGACAGTGAAGATAGTGGTGGCAGTGAAGATAGTGGTGGCAGTGAAGATAGTGGTGGCAGTGAAGATAGTGGTGGCAGTGAAGATAGTGGTGGCAGTGAAGATAGTGGTGGCAGTGAAGATAGTGGTGGCAGTGAAGATAGTGGTGGCAGTGAAGATAGTGGTGGCAGTGAAGATAGTGGTGGCAGTGAAGATAGTGGTGGCAGTGAAGATAGTGGTGGCAGTGAAGATAGTGGTGGCAGTGAAGATAGTGGTGGCAGTGAAGATAGTGGTGGCAGTGAAGATAGTGGTGGCAGTGAAGATAGTGGTGGCAGTGAAGATAGTGGTGGCAGTGAAGATAGTGGTGGCAGTGAAGATAGTGGTGACAGTGAAGATAGTGGTGATTAAGAAGCTGATGATGGTGATGACTTCCGATAATGATAGTGGTAGACGTAATGACGATGATAATGGTAGACGTAATGACGATGATAATGGTATGAAGATGATAAAGTATGATGATAATGAGAGCGAAAACGATGACAGTGATATTAATGGTAGTTATGATAGTGATGGTAATAATGATTATAGTGAGTTCTATGATATTTATCTAGGTGATGATTATAATGATAGTGATGAGAGATAACTGATATGATTATAATGATGAAGATAAGGATGGTGCATGTAATGATGGGATGGAATATAATGAACTAGAATGATCAGGTGAGCGAACACTATCTTCATTATCCTGTAACCTCCTTAATGATGAGGCTCTCTCTCAAGTATCGGTCTAATGTGAACATTTTCTAAGGATAGGCTTCTACTATTCACAGTCCGTGTAGACCTACACACAACGCATTATTGAACAGGTAACAACAGAGAGATGACAACTGGTACCATGATGGTAGGTCTATAACACCACAGGATGGCCACTGGTACCATGATGCTGGGTCTATAACACCACAGGATGGCCACTGGTACCATGATGCTGGATCTATAACACCACAGGATGACCACTGGTACCATGATGCTGGGTCTACAACACCACAGGATGACCACTGGTACCATGATGCTGGGTCTACAACACCACAGGATGGCCACTGGTACCATGATGCTGGGTCTAACACCACAGGATGGCCACTGGTACCATGATGCTGGGTCTAACACCACAGGATGGCCACTGGTACCATGATGCTGGGTCTACAACACCACAGGATGGCCACTGGTACCATGATGCTGGGTCTAACACCACAGGATGGCCACTGGTACCATGATGGTAGGTCTACAATACAACAGGATGACTTGTCGACTATAGTTCACTCAGAATTTGTATTTAGTAATAGAATTAGTGGTAGGCAGAGTGTTGCAGGCAGTGCAGCAGAGTGTTGCAGGCAGTGCAGCAGCCGCAGTAGGAACACTGCAGAGAATCAATATTTTTAAAGCCTTGGTTCTTCCTAAATAGTGTTTTATCATGTCTTTAGACTTGATAAAGTTTGTATACTTGACATTGTCTACAGATCTCATTTCTATAGTCTATGGACTTGATAAAGCCTATGAACTTAATAAAGTCTATGGACTTGATAAAGCTATGGACTTGATAGTCTGTGGACTTGAAAATATATGGACTTGATAGTCTGTGGATTTGATAATCTATGGACTTGATAGTCTATGGACTCGATAAAGTCTATGGACTTAATAAATCCAAGAAAACTGATCAAGTTTATCAACTTGATAATAAAACCTGGTTTTGGTACAATGTGACTCAGTAAAGGACACACACTCTGATCCCTATGTTTTACATTCCCAACTGTCAACTCGCTGTTGGACGCTAATAATAGTTCCGTTGAAGTTGAGGTTGATGCCGCTCGTGTCTTCCATCCATTTCTACTTTTCAAGACGAAGGTCCATGCCTATTTTTCTAATACTTTTTTTTTTTTGCTCTTGTTTCGTTTCAGGTGTGTGCCGGAGGCAGTGGAAGGTGTGTGCCGGAGTCAGTGGAAGGTGTGTGCCGGAGGCAGTGGAAGGTGTGAGCCGGAGGCAGTGGAAGGTGTGTGCCGGAGGTAGTGGAAGGTGTGTCCTGGAGGTAGTGGAAGGTGTGTGCTGGAGGTAGTGGAAGGTGTGTGCTGTAGGCAGTGGAAGGTGTGTGCTGGAGGCAGTGGAAGGTGTGTGCTGGAGGTAGTGGAAGGTGTGTGGTGAAGATAGTGGAAGGTGTGTGCTGGAGGCAGTGGAAGGTGTGTGCCGGAGGTAGTGGAAGGTGTGTGCCGGAGGCAGGGATGGTGTGTGCCGGAGGTAGTGGAAGGTGTGTGCCGGAGGTAGTGGAAGGTGTGTGCCGGAGGTAGTGGAAGGTGTGTGCTGGAGGTAGTGGAAGGTGTGTGCCGGAGGTAGTGGAAGGTGTGTGCCGGAGGTAGTGGAAGGTGTGTGCTGGAGGTAGTGGAAGGTGTGTGCTGGAGGCAGTGGAAGGTGTGTGCTGGAGGCAGTGGAAGGTGTGTGCTGGAGGCAGTGGAAGGTGTGTGCTGGAGGCAGTGGAAGGTGGAGAGATGTTTCCTGGCCTCAGGCATCTAAATAGCCTTGTTTTAGGCAGCATTGTGTATTGCTGCATTTTCTATGTAGTCTCCTTGTTGAAGGAAACACTTGTGAAACATTTGGAAATCTTTATTTTGGAAACGTTTCACCAGCTAGAGGCTTCTTCAGTCCAGTACAGAGAAGAATGATGAAAGATGAGGAGGAGTTTGAGGTCATCAGTCCCTCAGGCAGGAGCTGAAGTGTTTAGTCCATCAAGATTTGTGGACTAAACACATCTGGTACTCAGTCCCTCCAAGCTGAGGGACTGAGTACCTTAAACTCCTCCTCCTCCGCCTCATCTTCCACCGTTCTGTTCTGTATTGGACTGAAGAAGCCACTGGCTGGCGAGAAAGTTTGCACAATAAGGATATGTCTGTCTTCAGCTTGTTGGTTTTAACCCATTTACATTATGACTCTCCTTGTTACTCTCATTGATGAAGATAAAAAAAATATATACCTCTCTGGACCCGATTTAATTGACCCACGTGAATTCAAATTATTTAAGCCACAGCTGGACAATGTATAATTGTCAGGTACAAAACCCCCAGTCGAGAAATTTAATAACAACACAAGGAGATTCGTTTTAAGAGGATTTTCAACGAAAAATTATTAATTTACTTGAGGGCGACAACAGCTGTCACCGGATACAATATTTCCAATAAAACTCGCTCACACAGGGGTGCGTGAGGGATTATATGTAATAATAATAGCCTATAGGCGATTGAAATCCAAAAACAACAGACAAATACTGCAGTGTGAGGGAGAAAATTAGATGTGAAATATCTTACCATCCTCTCAGTTAGGAAAGTGACTTATTCTTGTATGTTAGAGTGTGACCAGTAATTGAAAACATCGTTTCAGTAATTGCACTTTAATTGGTAAACATAATAAAGATTGAAATAACTTAACAAGTGACAGATAAGCTAGCAGATTAAGTGGTGCAATAAATAAACAGTCAGCAACCTAACATAGTGTGTTACGACAACAGTACGAGATGATAATATGCAATACCTGCTGCAGGATCTACTTCAGAATCTGCTTCAGGACCTGCTTCAGGATCTACTTCTAACCACTGATAACAACGACCTCAGTCATCAACATTCCCTCGTACTACTCAGACAAGTTTTCAACATGAGACTCAACGTCACTTTCTTAGCTCTTCCATTTGTTCACATACTATTTTCTTATTTTTAACTTTGATTAATTTAGTTTAGGTTGGTTAAACTAAACCTCGAAAATATGCATTGAAACCATAACAAAAGAAAATTGATCGTGATACGTCTGTCAATGTGAAACGTTCAAATCTGAACATTTATCAACAATGGAGCAAGAATGAACTCTTTCTTTTCTTATTTACTAGTTACCCACTTTCAATGTTTTGAAAAATATATTTTTTTACATAATTGACACGTTGTATATGCATGGCCAGAGTTACTACAGACATTTCGATATTTTAAACTTCCTCACTATGGGAATTTGAACTATAATATTTGGAAACACTGAAATTGTTACGACTTCGTTATTCATAAATAAAATTCAAATTCATCTTTGTTAAGCCTTTAAGTACTGGCAGTTAATTTAGCTATGAGGATTCATTTCTAAAACCTCTTATGTTCAAATATGGTATTAGTTCAATGGTTTTAACCTTTATGTTAGATGTACTGCTATTAGAAATGTTCAAATTAGAATACTTTAACATTAGAGGATCATGAATATAACAATCTTATACAATACCGTCAAGTTGATGAATAAGACATGAGGAACAGTTAGGTGTCTTGATTGCAAAATGTTTCCAGTACAGAGTAGGTTTCTTGAGGCAAATATAAAGGAAGAAGCAGAAGCAGTGGAGATGTAAAGACCATGTAATCAGTCCATCACTCTCGAAAAAGTTATTTTGAGGTGGTCAGTCCCTCAGCCTAGAGAAGAGTTTTGCTCCATAGTGTTGAGTCTCGTTAAGAGTGCTAAACCTTCCTTTCCAGTTATCAGTTTACACTCTATGATTAAACACCACAAGCAATGAACTAGGGACTTGAAAATCGTAGCAACGCCACAAACCAGATTAGATTTCAGAATTCTGGAGCCTGTATACTAGATCAAATCAGAATTAAATGATAATGAATCTGCCCCCACACACATACATATATACATAAATCACAAAACTCTCTCTCTCTCTCTCTCTCTCTCTCTCTCTCTCTCTCTCTCTCTCTCTCTCTCTCTCTCTTTCTCTCTCTGCTATTATGGTCACTCATCCCCCAATCGCTTCGAGTAAATTGGTGCTTAACGACCATAATTAGGTAATCAGGGTCGTCATTGTTGTTGAGGTCACAGTCGACTGTTCTCATCAACTTGACAACTAAGATGTTGACGAGTGAAACATGTCCGTAAATGAACATGTCTGTTTCATACTCAAGCGCGCGCTCGCGCCAAGGCCAGGAGCTAAGACTCAACCCTTGCTACAACACACACACACACACACACACAGATACGTAGGTGCATAGAGAAAAATCCTATGTAAGAGGATCACTCAGATTTGCCTGGGTGTACATACAAGAGACGCCAGAACAGAGGGAACCTGGCAAAGAAATAGGAGATCTGATGGAAAGCAGGAAAAAGGAGGAGTATGGGACGAAAGAAAGAAGTGAATGAGGGAGGAAGGCCGTCTTTCCCATGAGGGAAGAGGCACATTGCATAATCATAAACTTTTTCATGTATAAAATGTAATAATATGCATCATGGAAAATAAATTTCATCTCCCACCCCTGTATATTGTAGTCACATCATCTTTCATCCCTCAAACTCTACACATCTTCCCACCTCACATTTTGCATATTCCACCATCTCACTTAACACATCCCACCTCATCCCAACAATTGATGCTGTCCTTAGCATCCCATTCAGCATCCGTGTTTCCCCACCACACATGTTTTCCCCAGCCCCGTCACCAACAAATCTTCTCTACACCACCCATTTATTTTCCACATGATCTACAAATATTCCCTTTCTCTCCCACCCACAGTTCTTGTTCCCTGTTATCAACCAATATTGAAAATCCTTCTCTTCCCAGTGTCTTAACCAGATACTCATACCTAACACACACTCTTAACCCACTCTAACCCTTAGTCTCAAACTTCAGTAACTTCCTCAAACCTCACCACCTGTCGTCCCCTCAGCACGCTTCCTGACTATTGTTTACGTCAGCAAACACTAGGACATATTTATTAGAAAACGTTTCGAACCTGTGACCTAGTGTTTGCTCACGTGTATTTCTAAACTGATTTATCGGTATCTATTACCAAGTTTTATACCATACTGAATATACACAATATAACCCAGTACTGCTTTCCAGTTCTATCATTAATGGCAGAGTTAGTGAAAACCTGAAACATTGAAGTATACAAGACTTAAATTGTATTATTAAATGTAAGAACTATTTATGTGGAAATAAAGTATAATTATTTATAGAATTATATCAGAGGACTATTAACACAGAACAATACATGAAAACAAAGATGTTTTACTTAATTCCCTTTAAGTTCCTTCGGTCCTCTGCTGTGGGATGCGACCCCAACAGTTAGATGAGTCCAAGCTACCTGTACTCACCTAATTGCTCACCTAATTGTGGTTGCAGGGGCCGAGACTCAGCTCCTGGCCCCGCCTCTTCGCTGTCCGCTACTGGGTCTCTGCTCTCCCTGCTTCATAACTTGTCTTAAAACTATGTATGATTCCCGCCTCCACTATATCGTTCGCTAGACTATTCCACTTCCTAACTACTCTATGGCTGAAGAAGTGCTTCCTAACATCCCTTTGACTCATCTGAGTCTTCAGCTTCCAGTTGTGTCCCCTTGTGTCTGTGTTCCCTCTCTGGAACATCCTGTCACTACCTACCTTGTCAATTCCCCGCAGTATTTTGTATGTCGATATCATGTCTCCTCTAACCCTTCTGTCCTCCAGTGTTGTTAGTCCTATTTCCCTCAACCTTTCTTCATAGGGCAGTCCCCTGAGTTGTGGAACTAGGCTTGTCGCAAACCTTTGCACTTTCTCTAATTTCTTGACATGCTTAACCAGGTGTGGGTTCCAGACTGGTGCTGCATACTCTAATATGGGCCCGACGCACACAGTGTACAGTGTCTTGAACGATTCCTTGTTAAGGTAACATTTTTAATTTATCTCTTCAAACAGGTGTAGTGTCTGATATGTGGAAGATGGCTAATGTAATTCCTATTTTTAAAGCAGGGGACAAGTCACTACCGTCAAACTACCGCCCAATAAGCCTGACCTCAATTGTAGGCAAATTACTAGAGTCAATTATAGCTGATATTATTAGAAGCCATCTAGATAACCATAATTTGATTAATGATACCCAGCATGGATTCACGAGGGGCCGTTCCTGCCTATCTAATTTATTAACCTTCTTCAGTAAAGCTTTTGAGGCTGTTGATCACGATAAAGAATTCGATATTGTTTATTTAGACTTTAGTAAGGCTTTGATAGAGTACCGCACCAGAGACTGTTAAAGAAAGTGGCAGCTCATGGCATTGGGGGAAAAGTGCTGTCATGGATCGAGTCATGGCTCACCAATAGGAAGCAGAGAGTGTGCATAAATGGGGTTAAATCCGAATGGGGACTTGTAACAAGTGGTGTTCCACAGGGATCAGTCTTAGGCCCATTGTTATTTATAATATATATCAATGACCTTGATGAGGGAATTACTAGTGATATGAGCAAATTCGCCGACGACACGAAGATAGGTAGGATAATTGATTCAAACATAGATGTCATAGAACTTCAGGAAGATTTAGACAAACTTAATTCGTGGTCAGAAAAGTGGCAGATGCAGTTCAATGTAGATAAATGCAAGGTTCTGAAGCTCGGGAGTGTCCATAACCCAAGCACTTATAAGTTAAATAACGTAGAACTTAGCCATACAGATTGCGAGAAGGACTTGGGGGTGATGGTAAGCAGCAACCTTAAACCAAGACAGCAATGCCTAAGCGTACGTAATAAGGCAAATAGATTACTGGGATTTATATCAAGAAGTGTTAGCAACAGAAGTCCAGAGGTTATATTACAGCTTTATACATCATTAGTAAGGCCTCACCTAGATTACGCAGCTCAGTTCTGGTCTCCATATTACAGAATGGACATAAATTCGTTAGAAAACATTCAGCGTAGAATGACTAAATTAATACATAGCATTAGAAATCTTCCTTACGAAGAAAGATTGAAGACCCTAAAATTACATTCACTTGTAAGACGTAGAATGAGGGGAGACATGATCGAGGTATACAAGTGGAAAATGGGTATTAACAAAGGGGATATAAATAAGGTCTTGAGGATATCTCTCCAAGAGAGAACCCGCAATAAGAACATAAGAACATAAGAAAGGAGGAACACTGCAGCAGGCCTGTTGGCCCATTCTAGGCAGGATTCAAGTTAGATAAGTTTAGATTTAGAAAGGATATAGGAAAGTATTGGTTTGGAAATAGGGTAGTTGATGAGTGGAACAGTCTGCCTAGTAGGGTTATTGAAGCTAGGACCTTGGGTAGTTTCAAATTTAGGTTGGATAAATCCATGAGTGAGAGGGGTTGGATTTGAGTGGGACTCGCGCATGAGTGGGTAGAATTGTCAAAGCTTATTTCTTGGGTAGCATTGAAAATTGGGTTGATCAAATATTCTGTTAGTGGGACGGATTGTGAAGGACCTGCCTAGTATGGGCCAACAGGCCTGCTGCAGTGTTCCTCCTTTCTTATGTTCTTATGTTCTTATGAACGCTAATCTTAGGTTTGCCAGTCGCCCATATGCTGCCGCAGTTATCTGGTTGATGTGTGTTTCCAGAGACGTGCTTGGCGTTATACTCACCCCATGGAAATAAATGGTATAAAATACCGACACAATGGAAAAATAAACACATAAGCAGTATAGTGATCCTTTTGACAGCTTGCCCACGCAGGGCTTTATCGAGTCACAGACAGATCTGTCTGTGACTCGATAAAGCCCACTGCGTGGGCGAAACGTTGTCAATAAAGGATCACATTATACTGCTTATGTGTTTATTTTTCCATACTCACCCCAAGGTCTTTCTCCTTTGGTGAGATTTGTAGCCTTTGTCCACCTAGCCTGTACTCTGTCAGCGGTCTTCTTTGCCCTTCTCCGATCTTCATGACTTTGCATTTGGTGGGGTTAAATTCGAGAAGCCAGTTGCTAGACCAGGTGTCAAGCTTGTCCAGGTCACTTTGAAGTCCTGCTTAACGTGAGCAGCAAGTTGATGACTAAGACTCTTTTACAACACTTGCAGCACCTTTATTGCCAAAACGTTTCGCCTGTTGTGCAGGTAAAACGTTTTGGAGATAAAGATTCGAAGGTGTTGCAAGTGTCTTAGTCTTTAACTTGTCGGTACAGTATATCATCAGTAATGTGACCAGCAAGTGTAAGGAGGCTTGCTAATACCTCTCGTCTAGCCCGTGAATCAAACCTGAATCCTTTTTGGTTGTGACCTATATGTTCTACCTATAAAATTACCCAACAAATGAAGGACACAAGCAAGAGAGAAGTGCTGCGAGAAATGCTAAGAGAAAAGATTTGGCATTGTGTCAGTATTGAAACAACAAATATAGAGTAATAACAAATTTAATATTCCCTGAGGGATGCTATTGTTAAGACACGAATATAGTTATGAAGAACTAGCTCATCGAGAAATTAGTGTCACAGAGCGCCACACAAGGGAGGGGAATTAAGTAGGGAGATTAAGTGTGAAGTGTATTGTATACATATTGTTAATAAAATTCTGAGTTGGGAGAGCGTGCACTGTAAGAGTTAACTGCCCTCCACTGAACAAGATGAGACAAAAACAGAACAAGGGAGACAGTACATATACTGCTAAAACAAGCATAGAGAGCCAGAACCAAAATTAAATCATTCTTACAGACTTGAACAAAAGAATAATAGTTTGGGAGAACTGGGACCCATTTTCTGGGGGTCTGAAGACGTGTAGAGCAAGAGTCCTAAAGGTACCAATAAAGAATTTTATCAGCCAACATGTGAACAAAATAATGAGAGAACGAGGAGGGGGATGTATCCCCTAGACTGAAGCTTGACATCACACTAAGCGAGACTGATGATGGAGAGTTCCTTAGAAGTCAATGATTATGCCATATTAAGGTTTAAGTACCTCGTGGATGGGCATGTCATGACTGTACTATTAACCTCTACAGTTTGTTTCCTGCTATTCGGGTAGAGATAGAAATAGAAGGTGACAGAAATAGAAGATGAGATACATAGCAAACCAAACTAGTTGCGGTCTTATTATTATTGTAATTAATAATATGCCAGTAGGGAACATACAGTGCATGACGTATGGGGGGGGTAATCATGTATGATCCATACAAGGTGAAAGTATCATTAATTCCTTGGATCAAGAAGAGCATTTGACCTTCATCAAGGTACCCAGCTCCTTAAAGGATCAGAAACACAAGTTGGAAGTATCTAATATAATTTTCAGAGGTAACAAAAAAGCCTGACTAGAGGGTTATTATTATTACTACATTCATGGGGAGTGCTAAATTCGTAAGGGCCATACAGCGCCTGAGGGATTGGAAGACATTTAGGATCGATTCAAGGAATAGCAGCACAGATCTAGTTCCTTAGATCAAGAGCCCCTGGAAAGCATACAAATAATTTCCCTTGAGAGGAACTGGGGGAGAAAATTAGAGATGACAAAAACATGTACTGGATAAGAGCAGGGAAAGAATACGTAAAAAAAAACAAAGAGAAACAAAGATGTATTTTGAAAATTACATTATATCAAAGACCAAAACGAGACCGAAACAGCTACACTGACAAATATAAAGGAATATGACTGCGAAGAACCAGGCGATATTATTGAGAAATCGACGAAGCGGATACATGAAAAAACTACTAAGAAACGTGTGTGATGCAGGAGAATGAAGATATAGAGGAGAAAACAGGAAGCCAGGAAGCAGACCCTAACAGCCAGCCATGGAAGCCGTCAACACAAGGCAAGAAGCAGCAGAGAAACTTCTCAGAGTTGGAAACAACAAAAGCAATGGGAACTGACGACATATCTCTATGGATGCTAAAAGAAACTTTGAATGGACACATTGCAAGATTTTCAACATATTACTGTAGTCTTTGCAACCAATGGAAATCGGTAGTTGCAACTATCCGGAAATCGGTAGTTTGCATTGTCCCCATCCACATGCAACGAAGCAACCAGGAGGTACTAAACCACAGATAGGTACTATCATCATGTATACTATTCAAAGTTCTGAAGAAGAGTGTAATGATGGAGACTCTTGAAACTCCGAGAAAAGATTCGATATTTTTTTTTTTTTGAGAAAAGCTGCTCAGTCTCAAGGATGGGAAATTCTGTCTCAAGGATCGTTTGCAATTCTACGGCGAAATTCGAGAGATAAAATAGGAGACGCAGGGCCGAGTAGATTGCATGTGATCAGCATCCAAGAAACCTTTAGATATTGTGTTCTTCCAAAGACTAATTCACGAATTAGAAAAATATACAAGAGGAAAATTAAAAATGTGAATCATGGAGTAACTGGTGAATATGAGAATTATGGATGTCCTAGTGCCATAGTTAAAAATTTAATGGCAAACGATAAGGAATTCTCGTGTTAACTGAGTACATAAGTAAAAGTAAATATAAAAAGTAGTAAAAATAGAGCACACAGTGTGGTGGAGTAAACAGTGTACGGTGGAGTAAACAATGTACGGTGGAGTAAACAATGTACGGTGGAGTAAACAATGTACGGTGGAGTAAACAATGGAGAACTTTGTTCACTCATCTGTAGTGATCAAGGTCCCGTGAAAGAAACAAATTCAATAAAGATGTCATAAGTGTTTGCACCTGAGACTTTTCATACACATTGTTGATGATGATGGTGTCACAGTGTGGTGTCACAGTGTGGTGTCACAGTGTGGTGTCACAGTGTGGTGTCACAGTGTGGTGTCACAGTGTGGTGTCACATTGTGGTGTCACAGTGTGGTGTCACAGTGTGGTGTCACATTGTGGTGTCACAGTGTGGTGTCACAGTGTGGTGTCACATTGTGGTGTCACATTGTGGTGTCACATTGTGGTGTCACAGTGTGGTGTCACAGTGTGGTGTCACATTGTGGTGTCACAGTGTGGTGTCACATTGTGGTGTCACAGTGTGGTGTCACATTGTGGTGTCACAGTGTGGTGTAACTCACTAAAGTGAGTTTTTTAATGATGTTCCCTGGAACGTCAGTGAAGTTTTAATCACGAGAATATGGCACAAGTATGCCAGTATATGGCACCAGTATGCCAGTACATGGCACCAGTATGTCAGTATATGGCACAGTATGCCAGTACATGGCACCAGTATGCCAGTACATGGCACCAGTATGCCAGTATATGGCACCAGTATGCCAGTACATGGCACCAGTATGCCAGTACATGGCACCAGTATGCCAGTATATGGCACCAGTATGCCAGTGGTTCCTTAATCACCTATACGAGTTGGACGCTCGTTCATGCGCACACACACAACCAACACGCGCGCACACACACACACACACACACGCACACACACACACACACACACGCACACACACACACACACACACACACACACACACACACCACACACGCACACACGCACACACACACACACACACACACACACACCTATTACTCCTCTTTCTCCTCTTTCATTACCTATACGTCACCCTCAATCACACCTTGTCCTCCTCTTCCATCTTCTCCCTCCCCCTTCTTCCCCTCAACACCCCCTCCCCTCTCCTCCTTATCACTAGAGGGGCAGACAGCTACCGCTGAGGGGAAAACCTTTCAGGTTCTCGTGTTTACCTCTGGAGATGAATGGAGTGAAGGAAAGTAGAGATGGAGAGGACGATAACAGCAGACACAAGGGTCAAGCATAAATTGGCTGTGTTCTAAAACACATTTCATTCAAAAGTAGTTTATGTTGGTTATGCTTGTTTGTTTACTTGTTTGTTTGATCTCGATCTCTCCCCCGTGCTAGACAGGTTCTTCTTAAATTCAGCCATGCTCAGTCATATATGTATCTAACAGTTCTTAAAATTTCCTCACTACGCTCTCTACATATTCTATATATGCTCATCCAGGTTTCTTGATGAATTGATAAGGCCAACTTTATGGGCGAAACGTTGTCAATAAAACATCGCCAACTGCTTTTGTATCCCGCCATCTTGTCAGTATTTTATTCCATTTCTCTCCTCTCTCTCTCTCTCAAGATGTTTGGTTTGTCATTTGTATATATATTTTCACCTACGTTATGTATACAAATACAGGAAATCAAAGAGATGTTTCAGCTGCCCAGGGAACAGACAGAAGCTGAGAGGCTCATGGAAATGGCAACCACCACACTGTTATAACCAAGGGGAAGCGCTAAGCCCGCAAGTGCAATACAGCGCCTTGGATATGGGACTTAAAAAGTTTTGATCCAAAGAGGGGAAGGGTAAAACCAGTTCTTCGGATCAATAACCCTTTACCATCAAAAACGTCTTTATTGGTAAAGGGCTATTGATCCAATCCATCCTTCTCCCATGAAGGGAATACACGACTTAAATGGTTGGTTGGTTGGGTAATGGGATTTAAAGCCTATCGACTACACGATTAAAGCTGCATGTCACCTTTCACCACCAGTCAAGAATACTTTAATTATTAAAACAGGGATTCAACTCTCAGTGTATATATACCGAGAGACATACACCTCACCATGTACATATCTTACGTGTGTCAAATGGCAAGTATTAATCACAATCTCGTAATATGTTGCTTCCTCGTGTGTATTTTTCTTAATATAGGAAGCCTTACTGCGGCCTCCAACACTATAACTGGAGACCGTATTCAAACACACTTCCGATATCCCAGAACAAATATTAACGAGAGTTTGTTGTGGAAGAAGTTACGTCTCAGTGTAATGATGAGAATGTCAACACTGTACAGACAAGCGGCGGTACGACTAATAAAAGAAAAAAGTTTACCTTCAAGATTTTCCATATACAAATTAGCTAGACATCTTAAAGGGGAACTCAGAGGTAAACAGGGACAGAAAAAAAAGATGCGCGAGAGAACAGTAGGAAATATTGGAAAACATTCCGATCCTGAGCTCTCCATCACTTGTCTCCATGCTCAATCGTTTTCTTAAAAGCACTTGTCTGTATCAATTGCCAAGGTTGCTACCAAGCAGAAGGTCTGTTGACTTAGAAACAACCCAAGCTGTAAACCTCAGTAACAATACAAGTGACATCGTTCTCTCACACCAGCAGCAAGTATACGTAACACCTGCGCTCACACACACACCAGCAGCAAGTACAAGTAACACCTGCGTTCTCACACACCAGCAACAAGAACAAGTAACAATAGCGTTCACAGACACACCAGCAACAAGCACAAGTAACAATAGCGTTCACAGACACACCAGCAACAAGCACAAGTAACAATAGCGTCCACAGATACACCAGCAACAAGAACAAGTAACAATAGCGTCCAAAGACACACCAGCAACAAGAACAAGTAACAATAGCGTTCACAGACACACCAGCAACAAGCACAAGTAACAATAGCGTCCACAGATACACCAGCAACAAGAACAAGTAACAATAGCGTCCACAGACACACCAGCAACAAGAACAAGTAACAATAGCGTCCACAGATACACCAGCAACAAGAACAAGTAACAATAGCGTCCACAGATACACCAGCAACAAGAACAAGTAACAATAGCGTCCAAAGATACACCAGCAACAAGCACAAGTAACAATAGCATCCACAGACACACCAGCAACAAGCACAAGTAACAATAGCGTCCACAGACACACCAGCAACAAGAACAAGTAACAATAGCGTCCAAAGACACACCAGCAACAAGAACAAGTAACAATAGCGTTCACAGACACACCAGCAACAAGAACAAATAACAATAGCGTCCAAAGACACACCAGCAACAAGCACAAGTAACAATAGCGTCACAGACACACCAGCAACAAGAACAAGTAACAATATCGTCCACAGACACACCAGCAACAAGAACAAGTAACAACAGCGTCCACAGATACACCAGAAACAAGAACAAGTAACAATATCGTCCACAGACACACCAGCAACAAGAACAAGTAACAATAGCGTCCACAGATACACCAGCAACAAGCACAAGTAACAATAGCGTCCACAGACACACCAGCAACAATCTCAAGTAACAATAGCGTCCACAGACACACCAGCAACAAGCACAAGTAACAATAGCGTCCACAAGGACTCCACAGGTACTGAAGACACCTATCCTTTCATATACTTAATAAAGATGTACTTATAGCGAAAAATAGCTTCTTAATAAAAGTTTGCTCTGGGGATTACCAACAGACCCCTGACTGTCTTCAAGAAGGCGCTGGACAGGCACCTAAAGTCAGAACCTGACCAGCCGGGCTGTGGTTCGTACGTCGGGTTGTGTGAGGCCAACACTAACAGCCTGGTTGATCAGGCTCTGATCCACCATGAGGCTTGGTCACAGACCGGGCCGCGGGGGCGTTGACCCCCGAAACCCTATCCAGGTATACATAGTGTCTGACGTTTCTCTTCAACAAAGCTTTTTCGCCCACAGAACTGACGCTCACTTGATGTTTCGTGATTTTCACACTATTTTCCGTAAACTCTAGAAATTATTGTGTGTGAAATTAACCGATGATCAGTGGTTTCTGAGGTACTCAAATTTAGCCAGTCTGTCTGGCATCAACAATCATTCCACGGTTAAAGTTACTTACATAACATTTCTTCCCCATTCTGATGTTCGGTCAGATTTGGGTCACACTACTGGCTGATTAAACATTTGAATTGAAAAGCATGTGTACAGGTATTCCTAATAAAGTTGTTATTGTGTGTATAGGACGGGCTTTAAACTCTGGAGTGAAGGAGGCTGGAAGCAATGGAAATATGTCAGAGATCTCTGTGTGGTGTGAATCATATGCAGAGAATTTTGAGCATGGGAATTAGAGAACGCTGCGAGTTTACCAGAGGAATAATCCAGAGGACTGAGGTAGGGTTGTTGAAGTGGTTTGGGCATTTAGAGAGGCTGGAACACATTTATACACCAGAAGGGAATATAAATAGAGAGTGGCATGGGTCGACCTGGGAAGGGTTGGTTGGCTGTACGAGGTGCAGAAATGAATGGTATTTTTATTGTTTAATTCACAAGATATCTTTAGTTTCAAATTCAGGAGCCTTTTTCATTTTCAAAATTGAAGCTTAAATCTTCAAATTCGACCTAAAAGCTTAGTTAATGGCGGTCAGAAAAAACATTCATTTTTATTATTTATTTTTATTGTGTAGTGTATTACTGAAGTACTGGAGATAGAGAGAGAGAGACAGAGAGAGGGAGACAGAGAGAGGGAGATATAGAGAGGGAGAGAGGGAGATATAGAGAGGGAGAGAGAGGGAGACAGAGAGAGGGAGACAGAGAGAGGGAGATAGAGAGAGGGAGAGAGAGAGAGGGAGATATAGAGAGGGAGACAGAGAGAGGGAGAGAGAGAGAGGGAGACAGAGAGAGGGAGATAGAGAGGGAGAGAGAGAGAGGGAGATAGAGAGAGGGAGAGAGAGAGAGGGAGATAGAGAGGGAGAGAGAGAGAGAGAGAGAGAGAGAAGTGAGTGAGATGGACATCTTTGGACAATAAATCTCTCTTCAGAAATCCACACACAGTATTTCTTCACATAAATTCCTGCCTCGCGAACTGGGATAAATCAAACATCTTTGTCAATCTTGTCAAAGTCAAAAAAAAAAAAAAAAAAAAAAAAAAAAATAGAGGTGGTCTAAAGAAAAAAAAACAGTGGAAAACATTACGAACAGGAAGAAATTCAAGGGTGAGCCTTACATTAACTAGATGTTAATGTAAGGCTTTTGATCTAAGGAACTGGAGTTGCTCTTCCCATTCTCTTATCAACCCGTGTTGATTGACCAATTACCCAGCAGCTGGATGGGCCCTCGCAAGTTTAGCGCTTCCCGGTGATGAAAGTATTTTCTTTTTGGGGATTTTCTTTCTTTTTGGGTCACCCTGCCTCGGTGGGAGACGGCCGACTTGTTGAAATATATATATATATATATATATATATATATATATATATATATATATATATATATATATATATATATATATTATATATATATATATATATATATATATATATATATATAGTTCCTAATGTGGATAAAAAGGGTTCATTTATATATATATATATATATATATATATATATATATATATATATATATATATATAGATAGATAGATAGATAGATTGATACACACCTTTGAGTGTATATATACACCTATCGTGTATTTTCAGATACACAAACACACATGGACATACATATATATATACATATATATACATACACACCTATGTATATACAGTAATGCACACTTCCCAGTGTGTATATATGGGAAAGGTACTCTTCTCTGCTTATATACACTCTCGGTGTAAACGGTTGCTTCGTTTAAAGCCCATCGAGCCCAAAAAACTGAGATTCAAGCAAACTCTCAGTGTATATACACTGTGGGATATAAACATCTCATCGTATATACCCTTATGGGGTATCTAAAATGGCCAGTGAACTGATAAGGCTAATTTATGAGGCTTCAAGCCTATTAACTATACGAGGGCCATTAAGGCTGAATATCTCCTGGACATCACCAGTCAAGGATACTTTAGTATCCAACGACGGGATTAAAATAAATTCTCAATGCATATATACTGAGAAAATAAGCTCCCAATGCATATATACTGAGTTACGCATTTCTTTGTGCATACACAGCTGCTCTCAGCACACACATCAAGAGATAGAGAAATGATGTAAATGATGGGGAAATAATAGGGAATGATGGGGAAATAATAGGGAATGATAGGGAAATAGGGAAATGATAGGAATGACAGGGAAGTGATAGGGAATGATAGGGAAATGATATCTGGAGTTTCTTGGAGAGAGTTCCGGGGGTCAACGCCCCCGCGGCCCGGTCTGTGACCAGGCCTCATGGTGGATCAGGGCCTGATCAACCAGGCTGTTACTGCTGGCCGCACGCAGTCCAACGTACGAACCACAGCCTGGCTGGTCAGGTATCGACTTTAGGTGCATGTCCAGTGCCTGCTTGAAGACAGCCAGGGGTCTATTGGTAATCCCCCTTATGTATGCTGGGAGGCAGTTGAACAGTCTTGGGCCCCTGACACTTATTGATAGGGAATGATAGGAAAATGATAGGGAATGATAGAGAAATAATAGGGAATCTGTATAGCAGAAGAAACATATAGTATTAGGAAAGACCCATCAGCCACAAAAATAAAAAAATAAAGGGTGTTTAGAACATTTTTATCAGAACAAAAACATCTGTAATAGCACAACAAAAACACCCGTGACAGTACAGGAAAAAACATCCGTAATATTACAACAAAAACATCAAATATTACAACAAAAACATCAAATATTACAACAAAAACATCTGTAGCAATACATCAAAAATATCTATAACAGGACAGCAAAAACAATTGTAATATTACAACAAAAACACCTGTGATAGGACAACAAAAACATCTGTAATGGAGAGACAAAAATATTTGTAACAGCATCAAGACTAGAACACCTGCAACAGCAGCATCAAGCCTGAAACACCTGGAACAGCATCAAGGCTGAAACACCTGCAATAGCATCAAGGCTGAAACACCTGCAATAGCATCAAGGCTGAAACACCTGCAACAGCATCAAGGTTGAAACACCTGCAACAACATGAAGATTGAAACACCTGCAACAGCATATGAAAACACCTGCAACAGAATCAAGAAACACCTGCAACAACATCACGAGTGAAACACCTGCAACAGCATCAAGAAAACCTGCAACATCAAGGCTGAAACACCTGAAACAGCATCAAGAAAACCTGCAACATCAAGGCTGAAACACCTGCAACAGCATCAAGAGTGAAAGACCTGCAACAACATCAAGGCTGAAACACCTGCAACAGCATCAGGAGTGAAACACCTGCAACAGCATCAGGAGTGAAACACCTACAACAGCATCAAGGCTGAAACACCTGCAACAAGAGTTAAAAACCTGCAACAGCATCAAAAGGGAAACACCTGCAACAGTATCAAAACAAACACCTGCATCAGCACGACGACATAAACACCTGTAGAAATACGACGAGAAAATGAGCTTTAAATGGAACTTAGTAAGACCACTTTCGAGTTGATAGGGATTTTTTTCAGTTGTTTCTTCAAGGACCAGCTGAAAAGAAATTGACAGAACTGGAACTTCTGAAAAGAATTCTCTCTCTCTCTCTCTCTCTCTCTCTCTCTCTCTCTCTCTCTCTCTCTCTCTCTCTCTCTCTCTCTCTCTCTCTCTGGTACAGAGCTTGGCACTCTTACACAAATCATGGTGGCTGATCCTTGACGCTACAGAGAGGCTCTTCATCCAGCCATCATCACAATCACAATCACCAGCAGCAGCAGGAACAGCAGCAGGACCAGCAGCAGCAGAAGGACCAGCAGCAGCAGGACCAGTAGCAGCAGGACCAGCAGTAGTAGTTCACATGTAAAGGACAAACTGACATAGGAACTTCAAACATATATACAGACGACTTAGATTCTCTCTGGTCAGGAAGGACAAAAGGTTATTGATCTATTTATTAACCCCATTTTGTACTTCTCTCTCTCTCTCTCTCTCTCTCTCTCTCTCTCTCTCTCTCTCTCTCTTCTTTCTCACCTTTCTTCTTCCTAAATCTGTTACCATCTTTTCCTTTTTATGCACTGTGTCTATAGTGTGTGTGTACTCACCTAAATCACCTAATTGTGGTTGCAAGGGTCGAATCATAGTTACTGGCCCTTCCTTTTCACTGGTCGCTCATAGGTTTATTATGTCTCTTCTTAAAGCTGTGTATATAACCTGCCTCTACCATATCACTCTCCACACTGTTCCACTTCCTAACAACTCTATGACTGAAAAATACTTCCTAACATCCCTGTGACTCATTTGAGTTTTCAACCTCCAGTTGTGATCCCAAGTTGCTGTGTGCCATCTCTGAAACATCCTGTCCCTATCTACCTTGTCAATTTTTCTCGGTATTTTATATGTCGTCATCATGTCCCCTCTACCCCTCCTGTCCTCCAGTGTCGTCAGGTTGATTTCCCTTAACCTCTCCTCGTAGGACATACCCCTTAGATCCGGGACTAGTCTTGTTGCAAACCTTTGCACTTTCTCTAATTTCTTGACGTGCTTGTTGACCAGGTGTGGGCACCAAACTGGTGCTGCATACTCCAGTATGGGCCTGACGTACACGGTGTACAGAGTCTTGAACGATTCTTTACTGAGGAGTCGAAATACTTTTCTTAGGTTTACCAGGCGCCCATATGCTGCAGCAGCAGCGTGTGTGTGTGGTTTCAGGTGTCGAGTCACAGCTCGTGGCCCCCGCCTCTTCGCTGGTCACTTCTGGGTATGTAGCGTCCTCAGAAAAAGGACTAAATTATGCCAGAAAGGTTGCAGTGTCATGAGAGGAAAGCAAAAGAGTATAAATATATTAGTTTAAAAAAAAGTGTGATGTTGATGTGATTTTTATAAGACTGCTTGTGGTGTGTGAGTGACAGGCTGCCCCTCACACCATACCACGGGTGGGGTTTGAACCCGCGGTCAGAGTATCCACAGTGGTGTCTATGCTAACCTTCCTATGGTGTAGAAATATACCTAGTTGGATGAATCTTATTGAAGCTAGCTGGCCCAGTGGCTTACGTGACTGTCTGGAGTTTTGAGACTCTCTGACCGCGGGTTTGAACCCCACCCATGTATGGTTTGTTTGCAATCGTGTCATTACGATTTCGTAAGTCAGGCTGCCTCTCTCTCTCTCTCTCTCTCTCTCTCTCTCTCTCTCTCTCTCTCTCTCTCTCTCTCTCTCTCATCTCAGAAGTCATGAAGGAGGAAACAGACTCTTTTGGACAAAATATGTGTTGCCCAGAGTTTTGATGTTAGGAATATAGTGTTTTTATGATGCCTAGAGTGCATCAGAACACCGTGTTAAAGAGCAGGAAGGAAATATTGAGAAATTGTTCTCTAAATGAGCTTTCATGTGACCTACTCTTAGACTATTGTGGAGTGGTTTAAAACCCAATGCTAAGAGATTGTGTATTCCTTGTTGCTGTTCTCAGGGATGCCCAACACTAATTTTCATATGAAATTTCTATAAATACTTATAACTAGATTATATAGCTATTTTTGTATACTAGTGATTTAACTCTAAACTCTAACATATTGTCTGAACTGGAGTCAGGATAAGTTTCAGAGGATGCGTTGGACTTCCCATAAATGTACGTATTCCCACTAAACTCTTTGGTTATTAGTGAGCAATCTTAAACAAGAACATTTAGTGAAAAGGACCAGTGTGTGTACTCACCTAGTTGTGGTTGCAAGGGTCGAGTCATAGCTCCTGGTTCCTGTGTGTGTGTTTGTGTGTGTGCGTGTGCGTGCGTGTGCGTGCGTGCTTCAGGAGCAAATAGGAAGCAGGAAGAGAAGAGGCAAAAGATGTAGATAGAAGTGGAAAATAAAAGGATAAGGAGTTGGAGTAAGGTGTAGTAGCACAGGCAGTAGTGAGCCCAGAGCATCACCATGAGTGGTGGCACTGGCAGTAGTGAGTCCAGAGCATCACCATGAGTGGTGGCACTGGCAGTAGTGAGTCCAGAGTATCATCATGAGTGATAGCACTGGCAATAGTGAGTCCAGAGTATCACCATGAATGGTAGCACAGGCAGTAGTGAGTCCAGAGCATCACCATGAGTGGTAGCAGAGGCAGTAGTGAGTCCAGAGCATCACCATGAGTGTGGCACTGGCAGTAGTGAGTCCGGAGCATCACCATGAGAGGTCGTACTGGCAGTAGTGAGTCCAGAGTATCACCATGAATGGTGACATTGGCAGTAGTGAGTCCAGAGCATCACCATGAATGGTGGCACTGACAGTAATCATTCCAGAGCATCACCGTGTGTGTGGTCCCTCTGGTATTATTAGTCCAGAGTGCCATCCTGTGTGGTGGCACTGGCAACAGGGAGTCTAAAGTGCCACCATAAAGAGTGTCAGAGCTTGTGGTCTGAACAAGTGTGTAGCTGTTCAGTTTGTGGAGATTATGTCATCACTATGGTAACCCAGAGAGTGAGAGCGTTACCATGACAACCTCTGCTCCACACAACCCCACACACACACACACACACACACACACGTGTGTGTATGCAAGTGTGGTATTATACCTTAGCATCAACCGAAGACACTTGTCTTGTCTTAGATGGATCAAAATGACAAGCGTGCAGAAAGAGCTTTTACTAAGTCATCGTTTCGCTCTTTGTAGTGTTTTATCAAGCCACTTAGTAAAGGTGTACACAGGGCAAAACGTTGTGCCGATGAAACATGTTCTACAATATGTCTTCTGTTCTTGTTTACTTTTACTGTTCAAAAGTTGTTGCACTTTATATCTCCTAAATGCTCTTCCAAGTTCACCTAGGTGGTACTAGAAGCCCACACTTAGCAGGGATCTGGCTGTGTATAATATGTACAATGTACGTTGATGCAGAGTGCGCAGTTCGAGTCCTGCTCTGGTCTGAGACTTTTTTTTTACACACGCTTAGATAGATATAAATCGTTGATTTATAGTTTGCCAGTGAAACAAAATACTTTCTCAAGACTTTATTTATATGATTTCCCAATGACAGTTCCTCTCTTTCTGACGCTTATTATGCTTTTATCACAGATTTATGTTCTCCGTGTAGCTAGTTATTCCTTTTTCCATTTTCCATTATACGACATTTATCTTGATTAAATTCCATCATGAGTCTGTCAGGTCATCTGCTCAATTTATCAAAGTTTTCTTGCTTTAATTTACAGTAAATTTATTTCATATAGTTATCGTAGGAACTTTAAATCATCGTAAACATAGTAACGTAGGTTTCATTCTCAATGGCAATTTATTATATAGAGTCATTATAGAGTAATTACTTTCTAGAGTTAGCGAGGAACAACTTTCAACTCAAGACTATTATTTTAGCTAGTTCTACACCCATGTATATCAGTGGTATTATACACCAACGAGTATGTTAACGAGATACTATATGCAGTTTTTTGTCATGTTATTGAAATGCAAATGTTCAGAAAACAGACAAGATGTGTTTCGCCCACCAGGGACTCTGTTAGTTCTCAGTAAATGATGAAGCACCTGGTGGACAGCAACTTCACACCTTGTCTCATTAAGACTCTGAACCCCTGTACAGCATACATGATACTCAAACAGGCAAAGCATCACCTATGTTACAACACTTTTCAGGTCACCATGTGTCACAACCCATTCACCGCCTATATATATAAATGTCATTTTAATCTCTGTGTATTAAAAGTCATCAGGGTGCCAGGACCGAAACGTTTTCTAATAAACATGTCCTAGTGTTTGCTCACGTGTCTTTTTAAACCAGTCATTCCATAACAATTAACCACTCTTGCAGATTATGGGCACCCACAAACTGAAAAAAAATAGGGATATTGTCCTAACTAAACCAAACGAAACACCACTACAGCCTATTGATACAGTAAACAAGATAAATGACTTCTTCTCAACTATAGGATCAAATCTTGCCAGTAAAATTCCAGATACCAATGCCCGAGCAAGTGATTACCTAGATGGGAATTTCCCATCCTCCTTATATCTTGCACCTACAGAACCCACTGAAGTCTCCATGATAATCAAGTCACTTAAAAATAAATCAGGACATCTGTCTCAAGTTCCACCCTTAATATACAAACGAGCTGCTCATGTCCTTTCATATCCTATTTCTTTACTTTTTAACAAATCATTAGAATCTAGCACCTTCCCAACACTACTCAAAACAGCAAGGGTTACACCAATACACAAAGGTGGTGACTCTACAGACGTAAATAACTATAGGCCTATATCAAATCTACCATTGCTATCCAAAATATTCGAGAAACTTGTGCACAAGAGATTATACTCGTTTATAACTACACAAAGCATACTCAACCCCTGCCAATTTGGCTTCAGGAAAAATAAAAGCACTAACGATGCAATAGTAAAAATGATAGACCTGCTTTACACAGCACTTGAAAATAAGGAATATCCACTAGGACTTTTTATTGACTTAAGGAAAGCTTTTGACACAGTAAACCACGGCATCTTACTCCACAAACTTGACCACTATGGAATAAGAGGTCATGCACTAGCATACCTCAAATCCTACCTCACTAATAGGTACCAGTATGTCACTATTAAAGACACATCCTCCACGACACTACCACTAGACACCGGCGTACCGCAGGGAAGTGTCCTTGGTCCCCTGCTCTTCCTCTTATACATCAATGATCTTCCCAATGTATCACAACACTTGAAACCAATACTCTTTGCTGACGATACAACTTATGTCATCTCCCACACAAACCTTGCCACGCTTAATACCATTGTTAACGACGAATTAATAAAAATATCAACATGGATGACTGCCAATAAACTTACACTCAACACTGATAAGACCTTCTATATTATGTTTGGCAACAGAACAGATGATCCACAATTAAACATTAAGATCAACTCTACACCTATTGCTAGACATAACGAGGGCACGTTCCTGGGCCTTCACCTTGACAGCAGCCTGAAATTCAGCACCCATATCCAACACATAACAAAGAAAGTGTCCAAAACTGTGGGGATCCCTCTAAGATACGGTATTATGTACCACAATCAGCCCTACTCACCTATACTACTCACTCATCTATCCCTACCTCACATATGCCATTTGTGCATGGGGATCAACAGCAATTACCCACCTAAAGCCAATAATAACCCAACAAAAAGCCGCAGTAAGAATTATCACACAATCCAACGCTAGGCAGAACCCCCCCCCACTCTTCTATCTACATTTATAGAACCATTAATTCCAACTTTAACCCTGAGCTAAAACACTTTCTTGACAGTTGTGACAGGACCCATAGACATAATACCAGACATAAACATCTCTTTGACATTCCCCGTGTCCGACTAAATCTATACAAAAATTCAATGCGCATAAAAGGGCCTAAAATCTGGAACTCCCTGCCTGAAAACTCTAGAACTGCAGACACAACCTCCATTTTCAAAAGCACCGTTAAAAAACATCTTATCTCACTTACGCACCCAACCGGTAGTTAACCATACGAAAACTAC
>WNWK01000297.1:22500-127500 GCA_009830355.1 Cherax destructor | reverse complement strand
TGATATCAGTAGACATAACAAGAAATTGGGGAGTTTAGATCTAAGTTCATCGGCGTCTCCATAGAATATCTCGTCACATACAAACCTTCCGTATCTTCCTCAGTACTTCCATACAAATGACAGCGATGTGGATAAGCTTCAATTTCTTTTCTTTCGATAGAAGATGGTAGAGATGTTCACTAAATGACTGAGCTAATTTACAATAATATATTTAAATACCTGTGTTTAGGCCGAACCGCTTCCAATACTTGACTCATTCCAAAACTGAATCTTTTGTATCCCTCGTTTTCCATGATTTTTTCATAGACCAAATATTATTCCACATAATATTCCTAACTATGAAATTCAAATGAAGTCATTAGCGTAGATATGAGTTTGTTCCCATGTCTTTCCAAGACCAAAGATGAACCATAAGTGAGAGTACAGAAATATTATTGTTTATCAAGACAAAAGGAAATCTTGCCCAACAAATCCAAAAAAGAAAACAGCAAAAGCCGAGGAAACTCCGTCCAACTTAACATTTCCTCTGTATTACATCACAAGGGCTGGACACAGAACCAGAATAGGCAGAAAAGTGCAATCAATGACATAAACCCTGTTTATCACCGACGAACCTACATTTTAATATCCTGTAAGTTGTGCATTGAAAGAATCACTGATACTGAAACTTAACACAAAAGCTACTGTAGAATCATTTTTAACAACTTACACAGAGAAGTGTTAACATCTAGTACACGGGTAGCAGTAGCAGGGTTTGTTTTTTGAAGTAAAAAAGATTGATCTTTTTATGAACTAACTGTCCAGTTTAACTAATCCTTTGTTCGCATTTACACAACACTGAGCATCTTGCCAAATAAGAGAAGATTCAAGACTATGATAATCTCATGCAATTCCTATACTGAATAACGCTCTGGCAAGATCCCAGTCAACTACACGGACTGTGTCAGTCAACTACACGGACTGTGTCAGTCAACTACACGGACTGTGTCAGTCAACTACACGGACTGTGTCAGTCAACTACACGGACTGTGTCAGTCAACTACACGGACTGTGCCAGTCAACTACACGGACTGTACCAGTCAACTACACGGACTGTGTCAGTCAACTACACGGACTGTGTCAGTCAACTACATGGACTGTGTCAGTCAACTACACGGACTGTGTCAGTCAACTACACGGACTGTGCCAGTCAACTACACGGACTGTGCCAGTCAACTACACGGACTGTGTCAGTCAACTACACGGACTGTGTCAGTCAACTACATGGAATGTGCCAGTCAACTACATGGACTGTGTCAGTCAACTACACGGACTGTGTCAGTCAACTACATGGACTGTGCCAGTCAACTACACGGACTGTGTCAGTCAACTACACGGACTGTGTCAGTCAACTACACGGACTGTGTCAGTCAACTACACGGACTGTGTCAGTCAACTACACGGACTGTGTCAGTCAACTACACGGACTGTGTCAGTCAACTACACGGACTGTGTCAGTCAACTACACGGACTGTGTCAGTCAACTACACGGACTGTGTCAGTCAACTACACGGACTGTGTCAGTCAACTACATGGACTGTGCCAGTCAACTACATGGACTGTGTCAGTCAACTACACGGACTGTGTCAGTCAACTACATGGACTGTGCCAGTCAACTACACGGACTGTGTCAGTCAACTACACGGACTGTGTCAGTTAACTACATGGACTGTGCCAGTCAACTACACGGACTGTGTCAGTCAACTACACGGACTGTGTCAGTCAACTACACGGACTGTGTCAGTCAACTACACGGACTGTGTCAGTCAACTACACGGACTGTGTCAGTCAACTACACGGACTGTGTCAGTCAACTACATGGACTGTGCCAGTCAACTACATGGACTGTGTCAGTCAACTACACGGACTGTGTCAGTCAACTACATGGACTGTGCCAGTCAACTACACAGACTGTGTCAGTCAACTACACGGACTGTGTCAGTTAACTACATGGACTGTGCCAGTCAACTACACGGACTGTGTCAGTCAACTACACGGACTGTGTCAGTCAACTACACGGACTGTGTCAGTCAACTACACGGACTGTGTCAGTCAACTACACGGACTGTGTCAGTCAACTACATGGACTGTGCCAGTCAACTACATGGACTGTGTCAGTCAACTACACGGACTGTGTCAGTCAACTACATGGACTGTGCCAGTCAACTACACGGACTGTGTCAGTCAACTACACGGACTGTGTCAGTTAACTACATGGACTGTGCCAGTCAACTACACGGACTGTGTCAGTCAACTACACGGACTGTGTCAGTCAACTACACGGACTGTGTCAGTCAACTACACGGACTGTGTCAGTCAACTACACGGACTGTGTCAGTCAACTACACGGACTGTGTCAGTCAACTACATGGACTGTGCCAGTCAACTACATGGACTGTGCCAGTCAACTACACGGACTGTGTCAGTCAACTACACGGACTGTGTCAGTCAACTACACGGACTGTGTCAGTCAACTACATGGACTGTGCCAGTCAACTACACAGACTGTGTCAGTCAACTACACGGACTGTGTCAGTTAACTACATGGACTGTGCCAGTCAACTACACGGACTGTGTCAGTCAACTACACGGACTGTGTCAGTCAACTACACGGACTGTGTCAGTCAACTACACGGACTGTGTCAGTCAACTACACGGACTGTGTCAGTCAAATGTTAAGGTATGAACTAATAAAAAAATTATGTTTAAAATGCAGCTCCAAGGATTCCCCTATATGGATTATGTATTTAGAAGTACATCGTTTACAAGACACACAGTAAATGATTCCTACAGATGTGATAAGAAAGTTTGTACTCATTGATACATGATTGTATTTACATTTTTAAATGTAACTTTTATATTAAGTTGTGTTAAGGGTTGAGTTACATGGAACAAACATTTCTCATATTTATACTCACTTCTAGGTGAAGTTCTATTAAAAAAATTACTTTTACCTCAGATAAAGTCTCCTCGATCCAAAGAACTGAAGAGTAACTTTAATTCTTTGGAATCAAGAGCCCTGCAACATCATGGCACACCCTTCTTTGGAATCAAGAGCCCTGCAACATCATGGCACACCCTTCTTTGGAATCAAGAGCCCTGCAACATCATGGCACACCCTTCTTTGGAATCAAGAGCCCTGCAACATCATGGCACACCCTTCTTTGGAATCAAGAGCCCTGTAACACCATGGCACACCTTTCTTTGGAATCAAGAGCCCTGCAACATCATGGCACACCTTTCTTTGGAATCAAGAGCCCTGCAACATCATGGCACACAACTTACTGTAAAATGATTGGTTATTCCCTCAATGTAAAATAGTTGATTATTCCTTTACTGTATTATTTTATAATTCCTTCAATGTAATTTTTGTTATATTCCTTCACTTAAAATTGTTGATTATCCCTTCACTGTAAATAGAAAATTTAACATCTTCAGGCATATAAACGACCACCCTTTCTTCTTGAGGTAAATATCGAGTATATTTCCTCATTCGTCAAAATGTAAACACTTTATGACTCCCTACACAAAGGGTTAAACACATTTCATGAATAAAATCAACATTGTACCATGCAATAAAACCATCCTGCGTGATGGAAAACTAGTCGACTATTGTTAGTCTTGGTACTGACCAGGAACGTGTCCCATAATTCAGAGTAGCTATACAAGGCACCTGTTTCCCAGACTCTGGTAACATAACAGAAGCTGTATATTAAGCAATGTGGTTGTATGATTCACAGCAATCAAGAGAAAATTAAAAGTGAAAATTAAAGAAGTATTTAAGTGTAAAATAATGTGATAAAACAACAACAACGGGGAAGAAAAGTGATTATAAACACAAAAATATATTACGTAGCCGTGTCTGCCAGACGGAAAATCTCTTATACAAACAATAAGCTCAGTCTTAATAAAGCCAGGAAACCTCTCTTAAAAAGTTGGTATAGAAGCTCATATACCTTCCTGCTGCCTTCTGTGTCAGCTAAAGATCTCACTTTTATATTTTTCCTAAAGTTTTCTCTCAATTTCTTCGTCTCCTATTTCCCTCTCTCTCTCTCTCTCTCTCTCTCTCTCTCTCTCTCTCTCTCTCTCTCTCTCTCTCTCTCTCTCTCTCTCTCTCTCTCTCTCTCTCTCTCTCTCATTTTAAAGCATTGCTATATTACTATTTTTATCGGAGGGAAAATATACAGCTGTTCCCTTCAATTAATATTAAGCAGACAGGTTTAAGAAATGTGGCTAAAGTGAAGGTTAACCAAGCGTTCAATGAGTCGCTTCCATGAATTTCTCTAACATTCTGATGTTGTGAGTAAGAATGATCACTGATTACTGGGAAACAGAAAATGGGGTTATTTGTGGTTAATAAATACGTTATACTGCAACAAAATCCTCTTTTCGAGGATGAGAATCTCAAATTAACACAAGAGGCGGCACTATATATACATATACATATATATATATATATATATATATATATATATATATATATATATATATATATATATATATATATATATATATATATATATATATATATTATACATGCAAGACAAGCCATGGAGGGTAGAAATCTTTTGCTCAAGTACTTTCACACTTCTCAGTGCGTTATCAGGAGCCGTGCAATGTTGCAAGGGCAGCAACAGAAGAAATGAGGGAAGTTTTTTCAGAATATGGTAGTGTGGGTTCACCCGCTAATTAGAGAAGCTGCAAGTTATTTATGAATTGTTGCAACAATTTTAATTTCCAGATTTTCTCGCAGACGAAGAAAATAGTAAAAGTTGAACATTTAAAAAAAAAAAAACATGATCAATAAAGACTTAGAAAACATTAGTGAGATATCAGACAGAAAGTATTAAATAGAATGTTTATATTTTTGTATAAAAGTTTTTGTAGAGTAAACACAAGGTTATAAATACACATACTGCATCTGTAGCTAAACAATAATTATTGCAACCCATGGTACGGTTGGGGTTAGAACCCATGGCGAGTAAGTGGCAAAACTCCTAGCCAATGCGTAAGCCACTGGTCACTTTGGGGTCCATGCTAACCTCCCTATGGTGTATAAATATACCTAGCTGAGTGAATTTTATTGTAGCCAGCTGGTCCAGTGGCGTACGCACTGGCCTGGAGTATTACCACTAACTCGCCATGGGTTCTAACCCCACCCGTACTCTGGTTTGTTTGCAATTATGGTTCCTATATTTTCTATCAAGAGAACCACTGTCTTCTTAACACTAAAATAACTGCTAGGCGCCGTTAATAAATACGTTAAGACAAAAACTAGTATGAAATAAGTAACACTTCGTAGATTCCTTGTAATAACTCAGTGAGCCCATCCTTACCCTCCGGTGATTCGTGGCTCCCTAGGGGTCCGGGGCCCCCCATTTTGAGAATCACTGCCCTGCAACGTCAGAAATGGTATGGTGATGCCGACAAGATGTGGGAAAAAGGACACTTAAGTACAGTCCAGGACATTTATTATAGGAAACGTTTCGCCCACGAGTGACTTCTTCAGTCCTGCTTTGGGTCCACTTTGGGTCCTCAAAAAACTTTAGCACTAAACCCATTTGCGAGAACTGTTATTATATTCACGGGGAAGCGCTAAACACGTATAGGTTAGTGTAGTACCCGGGAAAAGACGAGGCAATCATGGCTGACTTATAAGAGTAAAGGGTACATATAATTTTTATGTTCAAAAGCCATACATCAAGGTACCGTGGATGAGAAACCTGCCAATAAATGGGAAGAAAACAAAAGAGTTACGAGAGAAATATGGACGGCTGAACCTGGCGACAAAAACAGAGAAATAAATGGAAGAGGAATTGATGAAAGAAAGAAAAAAACACTACCATAATAAAAGACGAATAAAGATCAACAATACGCTGATGATGGAACAAATACTTATCCTCCATTACTTAATACTAGTAACAGACGAGTACTTAATACTGGTAACAGACGAGTACTTAATACTAGTAACAGACGAGTACTTAATACTGGTAACAGACGAGTACTTTAAACTTACAACATGAAAAGTGACAAATCACTTAGACCGAACACTGAAACACAGGACAGATACATTATATGTATGTTGACGTCAAAGTCTTTTCTTCAGCAAATATGATTACAAATTATGATAATTCAGGTGTTTCTACACAAGTTAACATAAAATTATATGCATATTTTACTTAAAATTTCAAGCATGTCAGAAAACTCAAAATAAAAGGCGAAATATACTCTAAAAACTAATTTTCGAATGTTTTTTTTTTTTTTAACTGAAACGGAAATATACAGATCTCGAGTTTTTTAATTCTGGGTTGCTGCGACTTCTCGCTTATTATGAGACTGTTTTTGAGACTTTAATCCAAGTATCTACCACTTAAGGTATCTACCACTTAAGGTATCTACCACTTAAGGTATCTACCACTTAAGGTATCTACCACTAAAGGTATCTACCACTTAAGGTATCTACCACTTAAGGTATCTACCACTTAAGGTATCTACCACTTAAGGTATCTACCACTTAAGGTATGTACCACTTAAGGTATCTACCACTTAAGGTATCTACCACTTAAGGTATCTACCACTAAAGGTATCTACCACTTAAGGTATGTACCACTTAAGGTATCTACCACTTAAGGTATCTACCACTTAAGGTATCTACCACTAAAGGTATCTACCACTTAAGGTATCTACCACTTAAGGTATCTACCACTTAAGGTATCTACCACTTAAGGTATCTACCACTTAAGGTATCTACCACTTAAGGTATCTACCACTTAAGGTATCTACCACTTAAGGTATCTACCACTTAAGGTATCTACCACTTAAGGTATCTACCACTTAAGGTATCTACCACTTAAGGTGCAAAAAAGAAACGCGATAAACTCACTTCACAAGGAAGATGAACTTGAGAAAATTTTGGTTGAATGAAATCCAAATTTCACTGAATATCAACTCAAATTCTCCATGAAATTTTTTTTTTAATGCAATTACCCAGGAGAGGACGGAATCACAACATACAAAATACATGAGCTAGGTGGCTGAGTCGTTCACTTTATGAAGCACTTTGATAAAAAAGCTTTCGACAAAAAACTGTATTCCAATTCGCACTAAAACTCGAAAGCCAAAGTTGTGTTACAAATGATAACATTCAAGTCAAACGTACACCAAAAATAAACAATATCATAGTTAACAAAATCCCAGTTTACTGTTGTTATTATTTTAATATTTTATTATTTTATTACTATTAAATTTTGTTATTATTATTATTATTATTAAAAAAACACAGTTCCCAGTGTCTGGGACCAACAGTGTTTTATCCTTATTCCTAAACTCCCTCAGCATAATGATTTCTCCCAGTATATATATATATATATATATATATATATATATATATATATATATATATATAATATATATAAATATTGTGCAAGACAACCACTATGAAAACTAGTGGTTGTCTTGCATATTTTGATATCACCTGTTTATGTGATCTTTTGCATATATATATATATATATATATATATATATATATATATATATATATATATATATATATATATATATATATAATATATATAATTTATACAACACGCAGTAAAAACAAAGATCTTAATCAATAAGCAGTAAAAGCAACTTGAACGCAACACAAGTAAATACTATCATTCAAAGTTATAATAAAAGTCTCTTCCATAGAATTAAAAATAGTTGAGTCCCTCTGCAGAGCAATATCTCTTACATCACCTGCCTTCATCTTCAAACGGTCTTTGATGCTGCCAACAGACCTGTCACCCTAAGTGAGCTGGATCAAAGGCTATCTGCCCAACACGAAGTAATCTGTGCCATTGTAAGGACATACAACTGTATCTCAAGACTGAGCTAGGCAACCCACACGGGGGTCACAGTCACACATACCAGTGTCACAGTCACACTGCCAGTGTCACAGTCACACTGCCAGTGTCACAGTCACACTGCCAGTATCACAGTCACACTGCCAGTGTCACAGTCACACTGCCAGTATCACAGTCACACATACCAGTGTCACAGTCACACTGCCAGTGTCACAGTCACACTGCCAGTATCACAGTCACACTGCCAGTGTCACAGTCACACTGCCAGTATCACAGTCACACATACCAGTGTCACAGTCACACATGCCAGTGTCACAGTCACACTGCCAGTGTCACAGTCACATGCCAGTGTAACAGTCACACATACCAGTGTCACAGTCACACATACCAGTGTCACAGTCACACATACCAGTGTCACAGTCACACATACCAGTGTAACAGTCACACTGCCAGTGTCACAGTCACACTGCCAGTGTCACAGTCACACATACCAGTGTAACAGTCACACTGCCAGTGTCACAGTCACACTGCCAGTGTCACAGTCACACATACCAGTGTCACAGTCACACATACCAGTGTCACAGTCACACTGCCAGTGTCACAGTCACACTGCCAGTGTCACAGTCACACTGCCAGTGTCACAGTCACACATACCAGTGTCACAGTCACATACCAGTGTCACAGTCACACTGCTGCCAGTGTCACAGTCACACTGCCAGTGTCACAGTCACACTGTGTCACAGTCACATACCAGTGTCACAGTCACACTGCCAGTGTCACAGTCACATATCAGTGTCACAGTCGCACATGCCAGTGTAACAGTCACACATACCAGTGTCACAGTCACACTGCCAGTGTCACAGTCACACTGCCAGTGTCACAGTCACACTGCCAGTGTCACAGTCACACATGCCAGTGTCACAGTCACACTGCCAGTGTCAATGTCACATACCAGTGTGACAGTAACACATAAGTCATTCTTAGTCAAAGTGACATACTGGCGTTCAGGAGGATGGACAACAAGTTGAGATATTGGTCACCTAACTCTAAACTGTCTCTGCCAGTTTCGAGGATGTGAACCAACCCTGAGACACCGCTTATGGATCACATACACCTAAAATTATCACGGTATGTGCATATTACACATTACTATTCTGTCATGTGTGTGTGTGTTATCGGTGAGCAAAATGCGGCTTAATGACATGTTTGTGGCTCATTAAATACCTTTCATATCCGACGGTGGACACAGTTGCTCCAGTCACTTGACTGCAATATCAGAGGCACCAATGAGCACCGGGTCTCCTCCAGTATTGTATCGTTTACAGCCCTATGGCAGGAACAGCCCTATGACAAGGGCACAGTTAATATATATTTACCAATGAGCGAATGACCTTGTTTATAGGTTAAAGCAGCGTCAGTAAACCAAGAGTCTGGTAAACCAGTTTAGCCCATCTAAATGAACATCATTATATCACTTTTGCTAAGACTGTCAATTGTGACACTGGAATGAAAAATGATTTACTGGTGTATCGTGCGCTCTGTGGGTCTCTGTTTTCTACCTGCTGGAAAATCCTTCACCATACGCAGCAGAGACGATAAAGGCCCACAAAAGCACGGACACCTTTAAATATCTCAAAGCCTGCTGGGTGAATGATGCCACGGTTTAACACGTACTGACCTAAATGATCTACACAATGTTAGCCTCAAATCATAAACGTTTTTTATTACACGCACAGTGTTTTGAGATCTCAATATATATTTTATATAATTTATATTCGCATTAATGAAATAAAAATTAGCTTTTCATAAACATGCATATGAGGGATCTAGTCAGAATATATAAAATATACAAAAGCGTCACAAAGATCAATATCTTAGAACATACCGTCAAACCAGCATAAATACTTAACGTCACAAATTTCATATCAATTGAGTACTTCTGATAAATGATTCTCTGAGCCTGAGTGACACGCCCAACACATCCATAAGTCTTGATCCAGGATAATGGTTTGCTTAAGGTATACTCCGTTGTGTCAAGAATATTAATTCAGATGGCCAAATCACAAATTTCCAAAGGCCAAGAATACGATAATAAAAAGGGATAACTTCACTTTTTATAAGACATGGTAGGAAATAATGTATAAGAATAAATTCTCCGTATATTCACCAACATATTTTAGTTAAAAAAGCATGTCATAATGAAAACAGAGGAAGAGATATAACCACGCCACCTGTAATAGAAAATCAAACCTAGGAAAAAGATCCTAATAAAAGTTGAAGAAACGTGAAAACAGAACAAATGTAACAGGGAAAGGAATCAAATGTCAAGGAAGAGGAAGATGGTGTGTAGGAGGTAGAGAGGCCAGTATGTCTAAAAGTGCACACGCACTCCTGCTTATTTACTAGCTTGTACCTAATGATTCCTTCTCAGGGACTAGCTTGTACCCAATGGTTACTTCTCAGGGATTAACTTGTACCCAATGGTTACTTCTCAGGGACTAGCTTGTACCCATGGTTACTTCTCAGAGACTAGCTTGTACCCAATGGTTACTTCTCAGGGACTAGCTTGTACCCATGGTTACTTCTCAGGGACTAGCTTGTACCCAATGGTTACTTCTCAGGGACTAGCTTGTACCCAATGGTTACTTCTCAGGAGTACTACCGTACTGACATACGTAACACTGTATCATGTACAAATGTCGACAACTGCATCTCCGGATCACACTGTTCAAATTATCTGCCACCACAGCATCTAGAAGTAACACCATATGATAACATGTTAAAAATTCAGCTGGGTTCAGATTCTCACAGTTCGTTCCACCTCAGTCCATACACACTAACAGTCCTAAATGAAATTGAAAATGACCTTAACGACTAACCCAGGATTCTTGCACCAGAACAACGATTCACTCACACTAAAGCAGCACTAGACTTAAAATATATAATAATCAACTTCTAATTTTCCGAGGGGCCAGTGTACCACTGAAGGTGTACGACTGCAAACCATCCACACCATCACGGAGAGTGGTTTGCTGCAGGCCACACATCTGGACACAACCCTAATAAAGCCTCCCAGACGGTTCACAAGGGAACCAGCACACGGGTTCTTCTCGTTAAACGCTGCAAGTGTTAGACTTTACGTGCTACTTAAAAAACACCCCTATGAGCATGTATTTTTTTTTAAGTTTTTGTATTGTGTTTCTGAAGGTCAACGCTAATAATGAGTTTACGCCATACCCATGACCTTCTCTGGGATATGTTGGGCAGGCGTCAAGACGCAAGGACCATCTCCTTGCAGGTCTGCCGTTTGGTTACGTATCATGTCTATGATATGTAACCATCGTCGGACCATTAGGGGAAATCGCACTCACAGGGCACTTATAACCGCTGACCAGAGCAAAGCCCATCCAGTGGTCTCCGTCCAAGAAAAATAAGGGAATTGTACTACATCACCAGTTTTTCAGTAATACGAAGTAACTGGGGGCAACACCCTATACACGCGCCCAAACTTCCCATTGTATTTTCACCCCCACCCGGCATCGTTATCGTTAGTTATCCATCTCCTCGCCCACAGTTGTCTCACCTCCCTCCACCCCCCCCCCTCTTTCCCTACATCCGCCCTAGGGAAAGGAACCATCTTTATAAGGAAAGAATTCCCAGATACAGCACAACAATCCAACTGCGGACACTAGGTCGGTGTCAGGGGCACCCACGAATGTCTCCTGCCTCCAAACTCGTGGAATCTCATCCCTTCCCTTCACCCCCTACTGCCAGATCAAAAGCTTCCAACCCCACCAGAAGACAAGCCACCAGCACCACCACCACAGACACACAGTCCGTCACAGGCACCCCAACACTCACTAGAAGCTTACCATCAGAGATATTGACATGGTCACCACCCATCAACTGACAGGAATTAGTAAAGTGCCCATCACAAACACAATTATGATACCAAAATCTGTACTGAATAGTAAACATTCAGACGATCTGGTGACCTTCAGAAATGAGGACCATAGTATGTGTCTTGCAAACATCATCATGTGCCTTACCAACATCAGTATGTGTCTTGCAAACATCATCATGTGCCTTACCAACATCAGTGTGTGTCTTGCTAACATCATCATGTGCCTTACCAACATCAGTATGTGTCTTGCAAACATCATCATGTGCCTTACCAAAATCAGTGTGTGTCTTGCAAACATCATCATGTGCCTTACCAACATCAGTTGTGTCTTGCAACATCATCATGTGCCTTACCAACATCAGTGTGTGTCTTGCAACATCATCATGTGCCTTACCAACATCAGTATGTGTCTTGCTAACATCATTTCTGTTGAAAATGGTATAAAATACTGACAAGTTGATGAGTAAGACAAATGTGCAACAGTTAGGTATGTTTATTGTTGAAATGTTTCGACTACACAGTAGACTTCTTCAGTCAAATACAGAGGCAGCAGTGTAGTAGTAAAATGTAATCAGTCCATCAACCTTGGAGAAATAGTATTTGAGGTGGTCAGTCCCTCAGTCTGAGGAACTGACCACCCTAAGACTGCAACCTAGACCTGTATTCTGCCTTGCTACCCAGCCAGAGGAGATAGAAACAGTGCACTATTTCGGACTGTTGCAACGTTTGTTAGAATTAAAATAACACATTACGGACTATAATAGTCGTATGGAACTTTAAAATAACCATCACCCGAACTGACAGTGTAGTCGACATCACAACATCCTTACCTTCACACTTCTTCAGGAAATTTTCACTACCTATCATCGACTTGAACTTCCCAGTCAATCGTTGCTTGTTGAACTGAATGATACTTAACAGGTCTTCATATGTGATGACCAGCGTCGTCATAAACAAGGCCGGCACAAACAAGGCCGACACAAACAAGGCCGACACAAACAAGGCCGGCACAAACAAGGCCGACACAAACAAGGGCGACACAAACAAGGCCGGCACAAACAAGGCCGGCACAAACAAGTCCGGCACAAACAAGGCCGGCACAAACAAGGCCGACACAAACAAGGCCGGCACAAACAAAAGGCCCGTCCAAGAAAACAGACACAACAGGCACAACAAGGCCGGCACAAACAAGGCCGGCACAAACAAGGCCGGCACAAACAAGGCCGGCACAAACAAAACCACCTCACGAGATAAATCACTTTTAGTAAACACTGTGGCAACAAATCTACGTCCACGTATTCATAACACCACCGTAGTCTCGCACCACCAGCTACCACACCCAACCATGCAAGAAAGGGGAAAAAACAGGGAACACCCGACACATGCAGTGACAATAGCCAGGAGGGTCCACAACCCACCACCGTCAGAACGGCTCATGTTGAAACCTATCTAGGTGCCCCTGAGGAAGGGTGACAGGGGACGCCCGATGGTGTCGCCTAACAGAGCCCAGGAGAGACTGGCAGAACTAACATAAGTAATGTAAACACCTGACTATTTCCTGTTCAAATTCATATATAACTCCCAAATTAAATGTTCTGTGAAACATTCCATAAACTCTCACAATTTCTCTCTCTCTCCAATTGGACAGCCGTGGGCTTCCGACACATCTCCAGAGGGACCCTTGTAGTGCCAGTGAGAGAGGAAACTGGGAGGTGAGGAGTAGGTAAAGTGGAGAAAACGAGATGAGGGAAAGATGGGAAAAAGGTGAAAATGAGGGAAAGCTGAGAGAAAATGAGGAAAGAAGGATAAAGGTGAAAGAGCAGGAAGAATGGTAGACAAGAAAATGGGTCCTGGAAGAGGAAGTGGTCAATCAGTGAAGCAAGAAGAGAAAGGCTCTCTCCCCACCTTCTCCCTCCAGTCACATAGCCAGTATAAACACCTTGTTAAAGCGAATTAACTACTTTGTTAATTGCTTTGTTCATTACAGTGTTTATTACTTTGCTAATTAGATAAGTGGACACACACACATACACACACAATTCTGAATGTTCTTATTTTTACACTACATTTCGCTCACTTGGAGCTTTACCAAGCTTCACTAAAGCGTGACACTGAAGCTTGACACTGAAGCATGACACCGAATCTTGACACTGAGACTTGACACTAAGACTTGACACCGAAGCTTGTCATTGAAGCTTGACACCGAAGTTTGACACTGTTGCTTGACACAGAGGCTTCACATTGAAGCTTGACACTGAAGCTTGACACTGAAGCATGACACCGAAGCTTGACACTGAGACTTGACACCGAAGCTTGTCATTGAAGCTTGACACCGAAGTTTGACACTGTTGCTTGACACTGAGGCTTCACATTGAAGCTTGACACTGAAGCTTGACACTGAAGCATGACACCGAAGCTTGTCATTGAATCTTGACACCGAAGTTTGACACTGTTGCTTGACACTGAGGCTTCACATTGAAGCTTGACACTGAAGCTTGACACTGAAGCATGCCACTGAAGCTTGACACTGAAGCATGACACTGAAGCATGACACTGAAGCATGACACTGAAGCTTGACACTGAAGTATGACACTGAAGCATGACACTGAAGCTTGACACTGAAGCATGACACTGAAGCATGCCACTGAAGCTTGACACTGAAGCATGACACTGAAGCATGACAGTGAAGCATGACACTGAAGCTTGACACTGAAGTATGACACTGAAGCATGACACTGAAGCTTGACACTGAAGCTTGACACTGAAGTATGACACTGAAGCATGACAGTGAAGCATGACACTTAAGCTTGACAAAGTTCATGATGAGAGAATCGTATCCTACAAATAAAGTGTTCACATTGTTCCATATATGTTCATTGATTTAATTGATTGTTGTCACTGGTACAACTTGTTGTTCACATAGTGTTGTTGAAACTCTCTGAAGCTCCACCACTAAAATGTGAAACTCCATTATGGATATTATGTTTTTTGATGCTGCTGTCGTTGTGGATGCTGCTGCTGTTGTTATTGCTGTCGTTGTTGATGCTGCTGCTGCTTTTACTTCTGCTGGTGTCGTTATTACTGTTGTTCCTGCTATCGCTGCTGCTGCTGCTAATACTTGCGGTGTTGCTATTGTTGTTACCGCTTTTGTCGATGTCAGTCAAGTCACCCGACACCGTTTGTGAAGTGACGCGACCGTGACGTCATTGACCTGACGCCTCCCTCACCCGACTTCCCTACACACACTAAAACTCTCTCATGTCTTGTACTGGTTTGACACACCCACAAGACTGAAGCCTCTTTCAGTAAATATTATGGTGTTGCCCAAGCTTATTTTTCAAGCTACAGAATGCAGCATAGAAACTATAGAATGCAGCATAGAAACTATAGAATGCAGCATAGAAACTATAGAATGCAGCATAGAAACTATAGAATGCAGCATAGAAACTATAGAATGCAGTATAGAAACTATAGAATGCAGCATTGAAACTATAGAATGCAGCATTGAAACTATAGAATGCAGTATAGAAACTATAGAATGCAGCATAGAAACTATAGAATGCAGCACAGAAACTATAGAATGCAGCATAGAAACTATAGAATGCAGCATAGAAACTATAGAATGCAGCACAGAAACTATAGAATGCAGCATAGAAACTATAGAATGCAGTATAGAAACTATAGAATGCAGCATAGAAACTATAGAATGCAGTATAGAAACTATAGAATGCAGCATAGAAACTATAGAATGCAGTATAGAAACTATAGAATGCAGTATAGAAACTATAGAATGCAGTATAGAAACTATAGAATGCAGCACAGAAACTATAGAATGCAGCATAGAAACTATAGAATGCAGTATAGAAACTATAGAATGCAGCATAGAAACTATAGAATGCAGTATAGAAAATATAGAATGCAGCATAAACTATAGAATGCAGCATAAAAACTATTTACTGCAGCAAGGTTCATCAGTCTCATACAGAGGCAAGAGAACATAGACTTTTTATTCTGGAGTCAGTGGAAGAAGTGAAGAAATGTTGCATAGTTGAAGAGGTTACATGTGGGCGGGGCCCACTCATGTAAGTAAGTCAGGCCCAAAAAGGTGGTCATAGATTTAGCATTGGAATTGTGGTTAAGACTTGTGTTTAGTACCAAGATCACAGAGTGATGCTGTGTCAGAGAAGTATCATTAGATCAGAGATATAACGCAGACAACCTGATGAATTAGAGATGTGTGCAACACTTGAGTATCTTAACTGAGAGAAGTTTGTCATGTGCAACAGGCGAAATTGTTGCAAACCTTAGCACTTTCTCTAATTTTTTGACGTGTTTGAATAAGTGTGGGTTCCATAATGGTTCTGCATACTCTAATATGGGTCTGACGTGAATGACTCCTTACTTAGATATCGAAACGCTGTTCTTAGGTTTGCCAGGCGCCCATATACTGCACCAGTTATTTGGTTGATGTGCGCCTCATGATCCTTTCCTTGAGTGAATTTTGCGACCTTTGACCTCTTAGGCTGTACTTCGTCCGCGGTCTTCTTTGTGTGTACTCACCTAATTATGATTGCAGGGGTCGAGTCATAGTTCCTGGCCTCGCCTCTTCACTAGTGGCTACTAGGTCACTCATTCTCTGCTCCGTGAGCTTTATCATACCTCTTCTTAAAGCTATGTATGGATCCTGCCTCCACCACCTCACTTTGTGTGTGTGTTAGATCGGAGTGGAGACAAGTGGTTTTAGGCTTGACGTGCTGTTGATGTGTGAACAAACTAACGTTCAGAAAAAAGTTCAGGGAAACCGGTTAAACGGACTTGAGTCCTGGAGGTACTGAGTACAGTTCCTGCACTCTGAAGAAGGGGCGAGAGATTTTGCAGTTCAGAGTGTCATCTAAACTGTGATGTTTGTGCTCTTATGCTAAGAGAGCTATTGACTGAACGATGGAAAATGCTCTCTTTTTTTCTGCCAACCTATCATGGTGGGAGAGAGCCGGTGTATTATAAAAAAATTATTAATGCTTTAATTTTGTAGGAGAGGAAGACCAGAATGGAGGAAAGATAGAGGCGGGAAGAAAATAGAAGAGGAAAGAGGCTAAAAAAGAGAGAAACAAAGAAGAACGTGAGTATAAGGAGGAGATGAGGAGAGGAGGGAGGAGAGATGAGAGGGAGGAGAGAATACGAGGATGTTGAGAGAAAGGGCGGAAGGGAAGGTGGAAAAGAGAGATATGAAGAGAAAAAGGAAAAATGAAAGATAGGTAAAGAGAAACAAGATGAAGGTATAAAAAGAGAAATGGGGAAGAAAAGACTAAGATGAATAAGAAGAAAAGGGAGACGGAGAGAGAGAATGAAGAGTATATAGAGAAGACGTAAGAAGAGGTACGAAAGTTGGAAACGAGAGGAGCGGGGAGAGGAATAAGGGGAGAAGGAAGAGGATACGGAAGAGTAAGGGGAGATGGAGGAGTAAGAGGAGCTGGAAGAGGAGTAAGGGGAGAGGGAAGAGGAGAAGGGGAGAGGGAAGAGGAGGATACTTATATCTGGTGCTTTTACTCTTGACCTTAATATGAAGCGATCATTCAATGGTGGTAATGATTTCTCTCTCTCTCTCTCTCTCTCTCTCTCTCTCTCTCTCTCTCTCTCTCTCTCTCTCTCTGGTAGTGTCTTCGGGTCATCTTTTTCACTGTTTCAATGTTTTACTCATTGACTGATTTTTTTTTCATCATTTTGCTGTCAATTCGTTAGTTCTGCACTTTCAAACTCTTCGTATTCTTTTAAAAATTCCTGTAAATAATTCCATCTGTGTGTGTGTGTGCGTGTGTGTGTGTGTGTGTGTGTGTGTGTGTGTGTGTGTTTTAATGTACACAGTGGCACAACAGTGACTCCAAGACAAAGCAACTATCATCTTCAACAACATCGCCTCACACACCAAACACTGAGGTAAATGTTTATAGAAGATAATGAATAAGTCTCGCTTCAGATGACTACTTTGTGATTATAAATTATTTTTAACTGATGTTAGAGAGAAAGCCCAAATATGGGCTACCCTCCCCCTCCCCCCCTCTCTCTCTCACTCTCTCTCTCTCCCTCTCTCTCTCACTCTCTCTCTCTCACTCTCTCTCTCTCACCATTGCACGGTCACATTGTTAATCACTAAATTATACATATATTTAGTCATCTAAATTTGGAGATTTTAATTTCTTTTCATCGACTCTTTATGTGTGTTTATTTAAGCCTCTTTTCAAAAAGCTATTTACATTGCAATCAACAATTAAAATATTTTTTTCAGTAGTATTTATTCTATTAGTGTTTAATCTCGGTCTAAAAAATAAAAATACCAATAATAATTAAATAATCACGACGAAATAATAATAATAATAATAAAAATAACAATACAGGAGACACACAGAGGCAAGGTAGTGTCAGTCACTAAATATATATATATATACATGTGTATATATATACATGTATATATATATATATATATATATATATATATATATATATATATATATATATATATATATATATATATATATATATATATATATTCTTTCTTTCAACACGTCGGCCGTTTCCCACCGAAGGGGTGGCCCAAAATGAAAAACGAAAGTTTTCCCTTTTACATTTAGTAATATATACAGGAGAAGGGGTTACTAGCCCCTTGCTCCCGCCATTTTAGTCGCCTCTTACGACACGCATGGCTTACGGAGGAAGAATTCTGTTCCACTTCCCCATGGAGATAAGAGGAAATAAGAACAAGAACTAGTAAGAAAATAGAAGAAAACCAGAGGGGTGTGTATATATATATATGCTTGTACATGAATGTGTAGTGTGACCTAAGTGTAAGTAGAAGTAGCAAGATGTACCTGAAATCTTGCATGTTTATGAGACAGAAAAAAGACACCAGCAATCCTACCATCATGTAAAACAATTACAGGCTTTCGTTTTACACTCACTTGGCAGGACGGTAGTACCTCCATGGGTGGTTGCTGTCTACCAACCTACTACCTATATATATATATATATATATATATATATATATATATATATATATATATATATATATATATATATATATATATATATATATATAACCTCAGCTCATTTAAAGGGTAAGAGTTATCCTAACTCAGGTTATTTACAGGCCAAGTGCTGTATTTCAAAGCCCAGCTTTAAGACATACTACCGCCCCTCCAGGTATACCTCCTATAACAGTCTACTAGCACCCAGGTAGACGAAGACTAATTCCTATGCACCTACTGAATCCTAGGTGAATAGGAGTAGGTGTAGGGTAACTAAAATTCCAGTACCTATTTACTCTTAGGTCAATACTGACAGCATACATAAGTATATTTGCCCGTACATTTAGCCCTCCCGGAGAATCGAACCCGGGTCCCTTCGGCTGTGAGCTACACGCATCCACGAGTCCATATTTACTGCAAGTTTTCTTTGATAAATCACTTACACTATATTTCCCACTCAAAAAAAAACTCATTTACAAAATGAATTCACACTATTTCTTAATAATATATTACAGCATATTCATCGACTGTAAATCAGCATGTAAATTGCCCACCCAAACGCTATTATTATGGTTTGTCGGAGGTTCAGATTTTCATAGCGTTTACACAGATAATTTACAACGGTATCAGTAAATCGTTGTTTACACTGCCGGGGTCACAATAGCACCATTATTTATGCTTAATTTCCTAATGACTCGAGGGTATTTAGCAGTGTCGACAGTGAAGGTAATTTGCGTAGTAATTTGGGCTGTGGCAGCCTTTTTTAAGCAATAGTTACTTTGTAATGATTAGGTTACCAGGCTACTGTTTCTTGGTGGTCGTTACGTTACTTCATCGTTACGTTAATTGATGGTCATTACCTCACTTTGAGATCGTTGCGTTAGCGGTATTTGATTTATTTAGCGATCAGTACTAGGCAATGGTCTCGTTATTTAGTAATTGTTACTTGTATATGACGATCGTTGTTTGTCAAGCGTTACATTACATGAAGAGAATTATGTTTTGAGAAGATGAATGGGATGAAGAGAAGCGAGTCATATCACTACTACTACAATAAAGACAAAGGCGAAAATAAAAATTACAATGAAGATTATAATGGAGACTACTGGACCCCGAGCAGTAGTAGCATCAAGCTACTACCAAACACCATCATACTGTAAGAAACAAGGGCAGAAAAAGGAATCCAATCCATAATGGATGCCACCACAGTGGAAGGGCAAGAAGAACCAATATGACCCAAGCAATACTACTAATCATAGGAGATTCCTACCAAAACGAAATAGACCGGGATAATTGTAACCCACGTGGGGATCATAAATGTGGAGTGACAACACTGAAGTGGTGTTGGAAACTTTAGTATCACTACGTCTGTCACACACAACACAGGAGGGGATGAGCCAGCTAGAGAGGGTCCACTAGTTATTAGTGCTTCTCACGTTGCTGAAATAGAATATGAGAGACCTCTGGGTGCTAGCGATCACACTGCATTGAATTTTGATAACCTTGTGAAGGGAAACATTGAATGAAGAATTGGATGTGGGGTAATGGAGAACCCATAATTCACAAGAGGAAATTTTACAGGGGTGAGACAATTCCAAAGTGATGCAGAATTGAAAGGGAAACAGTAGGAAAGTCAAGGAATAAGATGGAGACGGACTGTTTCGCGAGGCAGAGACGAACTTCATCCTCAGAAGACGTGAAGGAAAAAGTCAGAAACGAATATGAAATAGTGAGAAGAGAATCTGATGGACAATAGGAGAATGACTTGGCATCAAAATGCAAGTCTAAACAGAAAGTTTCACACATAACAGTAGAGGAGGTAAATTAAAACATTTTGTGAGCTGGACACTTCAAAAGCAATGAGCCTGACAGTGTCACCATGGATTCTGCAAGAGGAGCAGAACTCTTCCTGAACCACTAGCTAAATTCTACAAGTCATTGGATATGAGACAACTGTCAGTTATCCGGAGGACAGGAAATTGAGTACAGATTTGGAAATACAGGCTGAAAGCCCTCAACAATGGAGAGAAACCCAGGGGTGAACATAGTGTCAATAATATGGTCAGAGGCACATATCAAACTAATAATCTCTACAGTGAATGCTCGTTTCGCAAATCTGTGATTATCTTTCAAGATTTTCAACAAGAAGTTATTCATGATCCTATATATGATATGTGTCAGGCACATCTTGGAGTCTGCAGTACTATCATGAAACAATCGCCTGGTAAAACTTCTTAAAAACTGAAGAAAGTATATATGCAACGAAACTAGTCCCAGAGTTAAGAGGAATAAGCTATGTGGAAACAAAGGGAATGAATATAAAGACTTTAGATAGAAAAACCAAGGGAAACATGATAACAACATACGAAATACTCAGAGGACTTGTTAGACTGAGCAGGGGTAGAATGAGAGGCGATGAATAGGTATTCGAATATGAGGGAACCACTAGAAATTAAAAACAGATATGAGTCACAGGGATACCAGAAAGTGTTTCTTCAGTCTGGGGATGGTCAGGAAGTGGAATGCTATAGACGATGTAGTGGACGCAGGCTTCACACATATTGCCAAGGTACGACAGGGTCCATGAAGCAGGTCAGTACATATAGGTGAGTACACACGTACAATATACATACACACACACACACACACCTGAACTTTGAATACGTAGCAGAGGGAAGCAGGACAAACGAAGCGAAACTAAACAGGTATGAAGGTATGAGGAACTTCCTGCACGAGGTTCAGTGGGTAAGAGAATTGACAGGAAAATCAGTTAATGATATGATGGGATATGTGATAACAATCTGCAAAGAAGCGGAGGGCAGGTTCGTACCCAAGGGCAACAGAAACAATGAGAAGGCCAATACGAGCCCTTGGTTCACCCAAAGGTGTAGAGAGGCCAAAACTAAGTGCACTAGAGAATGGAAGAAGTATAGGAGGCAAAGGACCCAGGAAAATAATTAGAATAGTCGAAGAGTCAGAAATGAATATGCACAGATAAGGAGGGAGGCCCAGCGGCAATACGAAAATGGCATAGCAGTGAAAGCCAAGTCAGTCCCGAAGCTATTGTACAGTCACATCAGGAGGAAACCAACAGTTGAGGACCAGGTAATCAGGTTAAGGAAGGAAGAAGGGGAGATCACAAAAAACGACCGAGAGGTGTGTGAAGAGCTCAATAAGAGATTTAAAGAAGAATTTACAGTGGAGCCAGAAAGGACTCCAGAAAGCCGGAGTGATGGAGTATACCATCAAGTGCTGGACAATACATATAACCGAGGAGGAGGTGAAGAGGCTGCTATGTGAACTAGATACCTCAAAGGCGATGGGGCCGGACAACATCTCTCCATGGGTCCTGAGAGAGGGAACAGAGGTGCTCTGTGTACCACTAACAATAATCTTCAACACATCAGACTAGTGTCACTGACATGTATAGTATACAAAGTCATGGACAAGATTATCAGGGAAAGAGTTTTGGAACACCTAGAAAGAAATGAGCTTATTCACGACAACCAGCACAGTTTCAGGGACGGGAAATCCTGTCACAAACCTACTGGGGTTCTACTGGGTGGCGGCAGTAAGGGTGGGTAGACTGTGTTTTCTTGGACTGTAAGAAAGCTTTTGACACAGTCCCGCATAAGAGATTAGTGCAAAATCTGGAGGACCAGGCAGATATAACAGGGAAGGCACTGCAATGGATCAGAGAATACTTGTCATGGAGGCAACAGGGAGTCATAGTACGTGAAGAGGTGTCAGAGTGGGCGCCTGTAACGAGTGGGGTTCCACATGGGTCAGTCCTGGGACCGGTGCTGTTTCTGGTATATGTGAATGACATGACGGAAGGGATAGACTCAGAAGTGTCCCTGTTTGCAGATGATGTGAAGTTAATAAGGAGAATTCAGTCAGATGAGGACTAGGGAGGACTACAGAGGGATCTGGACAGGCTGCAATCCTGGTCCAGCAACTGGTTCCTAGAGTTGAACCCCACCAAGTGCAAAGTCATGAAGATCGGGGAAGGGCAAGGAAGACCGCGAACAGAGTACAGTTTAGGGGGCCAGAGACTGCAAACCTCACTCAAGGAAAAGGATGTGGGGGTGAGTATAATACCGAGCACGTCTCCTGAAGCGCACATCAACCAAATAACTGCTGCAGCATTTGCGCGATTAGCAAACCTAAGAAGAACATTCCGATACCTCACTAAGGAATCGTTCAGGACTCTGTACACCGTGTATGTCAGGCCCATACTGGAGTAGGCAGCACCAGTCTGAAACCCACACCTAGTCAAGCACGTCAAGAAATTAGAGAAAGTGCAAAGGTTTGCAATGCGACTAGTCCCGGAGCTAAGGGGCATGTCCTACGAGGAGAGGTTAGGGGAAATCAACCTGACGACACTGGAAGACAGGAGAGAAAGGGGGCGACATGATAATAACATAAAATACTGAGAGGAATTCACAATGTGGACAGAGACAGGATATTCCAGAGATAGGATACAGCAACAAGGGGTCACAATTGGAAGGTGAAGACTCAGATGAGTCACAGGGATGTTAGGAAATATTTGTTAAGTCATAGGGTTGTCAGGAAGTGGAATAGTCTGGAGAGTGTAGTGGAGGACAGAATCCATACATATCTTTAAGAAGAGGTACGGCAAAGCTCAGGGAGCAGGGAGAGAGTGGACCTAGTAGCGACTAGTGAAGAGGCGGGACCAGGAGCTGTGAATCGACCCCTGCAACCACAATCAGGTGAGTACAATTACGTGAGTACACAAACACGCGCGCGCGCTATTCTCCAATATACATCGCAGACACATTTCCTTATGCGTCAGTGTGTTGTTGATGTTGTCTGAGACCAGCTTAATTTTGTGTCCAGCCAACGTTGTCTTGTCTTTCATATGTAAATAAAGTCTTGTGCGAGCCTTGCTGCAGAGTCCGCACTCATACCACATACTTAATATTTTTGGTAGGAGGGCAGGTCTGGGAGTAGGGATAGGGGGGACAGGGAAGGATAGGCAAAGTAAGGTAATGAGGCAGGAGGTGCATGGTATGATGTATGGCAGGATGTAAGCTAGGGTACGGGCGATATATACATCTCTCAGTGAATATACACCGAGTAGCTTCTCTCGGTATATACACACACCAAAGGTACAAAGTGAGTATAAAATATATACACAGGCTACATGACCAAAGTAACACAAAGCATGTCAGGTGGATCATCAAAATACACTTGATAATTTGTTCAAGAGGACTTCAGTTATTGAGACAAGTGTGCAGATCGTTAAGCTCTATGGCTGAGTCGTACAGTGTTTGAGCTGCTAGATGCATGGACTCTCGTTCGAATCCCCGTCCATCTTCTGTGTATTGTCAGTCATTCATTGTGACTAATGTTGTGTTTAGGACTGTCTGGCTTTGAGGGATTGGAGAATGTACCATGGAAGTTTGTGGGGGTGTGGGATGAGACAATAACGTCACAGTTGGTGCCTCTAATATAACCATGTCACAGAAGTGTTGGTTTTAACTCATCCTATTGTAAGCTCTGTGGCTGAGTGGTTACAACATTGCGACTGCTATACACATGGACTACGGTTCGAGTCCATGTCCATTTTCCTGTTTATATATCGTGCCGAATAGGTAAAAACTTGCGAATTTCGCTTAAATATCAAAGCCCTTCTTGCCGAATAAGGCAAGCGAAAATTTGTGTATGCAATAATTTCGCAAAAATCATTCTGAACCTAACGAAAAAAATATATTTCATTGTGTTTGTTTATTATTAAATTATTGCAAACTTATCTAAAATATATTTAGTTGGATTAAGCAAAATTAAATTGCGCTTGTTATAATAAGGTTATGTAAGTTTTCTAAGGTTCTTTTGGTACAAAATTATTAACTATTACATTAACATAAAAAAAAAAAATATCTTTAAACGTATAAGAGAAAGGACTTAAATTTAAACGAGTTCTTGCTAATTGAACAATTCTACCTATTACTTGTGTATAGATTCATACACTCATGTTCCTCGTATTTATAAGGAAAAGTACTGAACCCCCCAAAAAAAAAATTATGCAAAGAAAGCCTCGCAAATCTGCGAGCACAACCTAGAATAACTGCGCACAACTAGATAACTGCGCAAAAAAATAGAATGTGATAATAAAAACCTGAAATAACAAAAGTATTTACTAAATAAAATAGAGACCTTTAAAAATTCCAAGAAACAAGGTGTCATACCACTACTGCTTATGTGTTTATTTTTCCACTACGGTGAGAAGAGACAAAAACGAACATTGTTACACCGGCAAAGAAATGATCGTTACTTTATTTAACCATCATTTTCTTTGCCTGTGTAACGATGTCAATACTTTATAACAAAAAGCAGAATAAACTTTGTGGAAGACGGCAGCAGCAGCATCAACTCGAACATGTTAGCGTGTAACAATCAGTGCAAGAAAGCGATGACTTATCATCCGAACATTTATTTCTTGAAGGCTCACTGATCAACACACTGGGCATAAGATTGCACAAGTTAATGCAAGACACTAAAAGAAACAGACTAACAGTAACCTACCATGAAAACAAAACTTTAAGTCGAATGGATACAGCTGTGATTTATCAAACTCATTAACTCCAGGGAAGCTTGCTTTATGTAGACATTCTGAAGAACAGCACAGGGTAAGCCTAGGCTACGTAAGTCCATTCGTACAAAATTACGGAGGGGATCTCTGACATTTTTAACAGTTTGGCGATTTCGTATAACTTCTGATTTAAGTTTATGTACAAGTGCCATAATAGATCCGGGATGAGTCTCAACAGACCTTTGCTTATTCTTTACGAGTGGTTAACATATTTAGACAAGGCTGATTCCATGAAACTGCAGTCGAGTGCCATATCGTTAGATAGAACTACGGGGACTCCTGGCCAACTAGGTCCCATAATACTTAAAGTTCCAATAAAATTAAAATTGACATTTTATCCCTTCGCTGCCTGAATAGAAAACTGATGTAATAATGTAAGGTCTAAGGCCATTCAAGATTGGTCAATATAAAATTGATCACATCTTATACAGGGAACTTTGTACACTTTGAACAACACAGACCACGTCACTCTTAAGTGACATGTATTTAAGAGTCAAGGTATTCTTAAAAAGTATTTAATATAAACCTTTAAGGCTTGTGGTAGGGTAGCGAATTTCTCATCATAGCGTAACACCAGCATATTTATAAGTACATAAGTGTGTTTGTTTTCTCTTAGGACTGAACCTAAGGAAACTCTTCGCTAAAACGTACGTTATCCTATAATCACCACTTAGCCCTACGCACAAGAAAACTGTCATTATATATAATTGTTATCGAAACACGAAATTCTGACTTTAATCTTCCGTTTTCTGATTTAGTGGCTGTTCAGGGACACATTTTAGTAGCAATAATAGGTATGCAAATGAATTTCAAAGTTTTGTTTTGATTTAATGGGAACTCTGATAGAGATTGTCCTGATGCCAGGGAACTTGACGAGTGAACAGGAAGAATTATAATGATAATTACTTGCAACAACGAACTTAGCGAGTGACCAGGAAGATTAGGTGTCCCGTGGCTTGGTTGGCAGCTCTCAGCTCACGTACTGAGTGTCCGTGGCTCGATCCCTGGCAAGGGTGGAAATTTTAGGCATGTTACCTTACACCTGTTTACCATGTTCACCTAGCAGTTAGTAGGTACCTGGGTGTTAGTCAACTGTTGCAGGCCGCATCCTGGATGGAGGGCAATATACTTAAATACGGCTGAGCTTTGAAATGAGCTTAGGTAAGATAACAGCTCTTAGTCTGTAAAATAAATTTGTGTTGTAAAAAAGATTGATAGTACTGGTACTGATGAGGGCGAACTTAACGAGCTAACAGGAAGACCAGTTACTGTGCTACTGGCGCCTGTTAATGAGCTAACAGGAAGACCAGTTACTGTGCTACTGGCGCCTGTTAACGAGCTAACAGGAAGACCAGTTACTGTGCTACTGGCGCCTGTTAACGAGCTAACAGGAAGGCTGATAATGAAGGTGATGATGACACCACCGAACACATGTTCACAAATACATCACTTTCAAATAACAAATATATAAGTAAAATAAAGAAGAGCCGTACACGTATTTTTTTCAAAAGAAAATCTTAAAATTCTTATTTTCTATCAATAAATAAAACGCGCTTTTATTGTGATGAATTATTATATCACTACAGAAAATTATGATTGAAATTATACAGGACATCATCGACACCATGCCTAGTCCTTCTAGGGCGGGGTAGGGGCCAGAGCCAGAGCTTGCTACCACCTGCACCTCACAAGACTCCCATTCCCATTAGCTGCCCTGGGGCTGGGAAGATGGCAGACCAGAGAGAGACCTAGCTTCTCCCTACGACCCCCGTGAAGGCGGGGAATGTGGCTAGGCCTGGGGACAGTTGGTCCCAACGATGAGAAGGTACTTGTACCTCCTCCCATGGCAGACATTAGTCTGAGATACTCCCGAGAAAGGGAGCCAAGGCCGGGCCACCACTTGGAAAAGGCCCGGGTCGGGAGATTATTATTATTATTATAATCAAAAGAAGCGCTAAACCACAAGGGTTATACAGCGCGGCGGGGCAGGACAGGATGCAGGGAGAATGGATTGTAAGCGGGAGATGGATGATTAGTAGGGTATGGAGTACAGCAGGATAGTGGATAGTGCAGGGATAGAGGGTAGCAAGAGAGTCGGGAGAGTACCGGCGAACCAAGAAGAAGAAGAAGAAGAAGAATTATACAGGATAAATATTCCGAAAGTGTATGTCTTTCAGTGAATGTATACAGTTTATTTTAATTCTTATTATAAGGGTTAAGTATTCTTGACTAGTGATGAACAGATTACACGCTGTCGTAATGACCTTCTGTAGTCGATAGGCTTTAAACCTTATTATGCACCCAAATGACGTAAAATAGACAAAAATGAAGAAAAGACACAAGTTTCAAAACAAACTTTAATCTGCACAAAGTTTCACTCTACACAGAGCTTAATCTCTAACTTGTTTTTTGTGCATCAGTTAAAAGGTGGACAAGAGCACAATACCAGTCTTAATAATTCAGTTCCACGTAAAGACAATTTCAGCGTGAAGCATCGCGTGGAACATCTCATCTTATGATTAAGATATTGTTGAAAGACTTCAAATATTCTCCATTATTTCCCGTATTCACCTACATCCGTGTAAAACATTTTCATTCCAAGTCCACAATTCCATGAGTAATATTTTATCTAAAACCCGAGTCCAAGATTACAAAGGTTCCCTGGATGGGACACACAATGCCATTCCTTCACAACTTTATCATTTCCAAGATCATCTTCAAGATTATCATAATCAGCAGCATCAGCTGCCGCCACGGCCTCCTCACCGCCCCACTATTGTCTTGCCTCTCCCTCTGTAACCAATTTTCATTTTCAGTTCCTCGGCCCGTGTCTGTCAGCGGGCAAGTTAATCAATCTTTCAAACCTCAGCCTCGGGGCATTTTTTGTCAGCGATGGATATTGTGTTGGTCGGGGGGGGGGGTAAGGGAGGGAGGGGGAAGGGAGGAGGGGGGTATTGCTATCACAGCCCGAGGGAAGAGGAAGACCAGGAGCAGCAGCATGTGAGAAGAGGGAGAGATAACAAGAGTGTGAATGTGAGTGAAAGGAGACAAATTGAAGGGGATGCTGAAATAAACAGAGAAATAGCTCAAGCAAGCGCGAAAGATGAAGGAAGGCAAACTGGAGGATGAGGAAGAAAGATGAAATAGAGGATTGGAAAACCATGAAAAGAATGTAGTATGTTGAATTGATAGACTTGTTTGGTTTACAAAACACTGGAATCACTTGGTTATTCAGCGTTATCAACAACAACAAATTGCTGTCATTAGCAGCTGTAGTAATTAAGAGTTTTATTAAATAATCTTCATAACAAGTAGTGAAAAACAATTACAGAGAAATTATTCTCAGTATATAAGCCACATACATCAATACTTCTAAGTCTTTATTAATAAGTAAAAATAAATTTTGACGAAAAAGAAAATATCTCTGCTATTTAAGCCGAGAGATGCAGGGTTCTTGAGCATGGTCTCAGTGGAGAAGGGCGTCCCTACCCTGAAGACGAAGAGTTTAACGCTACCACTAAGGGAAAGGAGAGAAAGGGTATGAGAAGTTATCTGTTCCCCATCACACTCTCCTTCCCCTCTTCCCCAGTGCCAGGGAGTAGATAAAAGAGAGGTGGAGAAAGAAAACAGAAGGGAAAAGATAAATGAATATAGGGGAAGAGTTGGGCTTAGAATACCTTGGGCACATGTAGAGGAAAATTCTCTATAGTTATCTTGCAGTTGGTGTGGAAGCTGTGGAGCCTCTCTCTCTCTGTTTCTCTTTCTCTCTATCCTCACACATCTTTGTTTCCTTATTTACCTTCAGTGTTACTTGTTATTTCCTGAACCATCTTCCTACACTTATGTAGGTATCATTAAACTTAAGATTCTACTATACGAATTATCATTAATTTTCGCGTTAATTACTTCTACTAATACATTAATACAGTAAATATATGTATCCTCATTTTCCCCAACACAAGTTTCGTATCGCTTTTTTCAAATTAATAAACGCTATTATTCACTATTTTATCTAAGATTATACAGGTTACAGTAACTAATGAAAATATATATAAACACAAGTAGGCAAACTCAAGACAAAATACGTTCATAATACATATTGCAGCGTATGATCGATTGCAACCAGGAAATGTTCAAATCTGCACGATTGTCACACACTGCGCGAATTATGTATATATATATATATATATATATATATATATATATATATATATATATATATATATATATATATATATTCGGTTAAAAAAATGCTTTTATACTTTAAACCCTAAATATGTCCCCAGAACACTTTAATTTAATTTCAAACTCAGCTTCATACATCACCCTTAAAAAAAAAAGAATGGAGGTGGAGGTGTTGATTCACCGGGAAATCTCCCGGCCCGGGTCTTTACCAGATGGCGACCCGGCTCCGGCTCCCTGGCGTGGGAGTATCAGAGACCTATGTCTCCCATGGGAGGGGTACCCCTCAGCAGTGGGACCAACTGGTCCCAGGCCTAGCCACATTCCCCACCAGCGCGAGGCATGGAGGTAGATAGATGCTAGGCCCCTCTGGTCTGCCACCTTCCCCTTCCCATGGAGGCTGACGGGAAGGGCAGGCTTGCGAGCCGCAGATGGTAGCAAGCTCCAGCCTTGGCACCTACCCTGCCCTAGAAGGGCTGAGCATGGTGATCGACCAAAAAAAAAAAGAATGTAAAGATAAACCCGTATACAGTACTGTACTGCTGTCTCCCGCAGTGCTGGAATGTAAAATACCGATGTTACCCCCATATATAGTGTAATTCATGCAACCCCGTTTTCTTTGGTATACGTACGGAAAATATACGATAATAATTTAATTTAGTAAAAGTAATAGAAATTTTGCTGAATTTACATTAATATTTATGCTACAAAATTATTAAATTATATTTTTCTTAATATTTAGCGTTAAAACGCATAAAAAACTATATATTACCACGATAAATATACTATACAGTATATATGTATCTCCAATACACCAGGGAGGAAGGAGGGGCAGCTGCCACCTTCAAGGAGTCTCAGAAGTCGAGAAAATATGGAGAACTTGCCCATCATTATATGTTTGTTTCCATAGGCTCAGAGACCCTTGGCTCATGGGGAAAGAGTGCATCTAAGTTCCTCAAGGAGCTGGGCAAAAGACTCAACAGGGTAACTAGGGATCCCAGGGCAGCTAGTTTTCTGTTCCAGCGAATCAGCGCTGCTGTTCAGAGGGGTAATGCATGCTGTATTCTGGGCACGCGCCCCAGCTCGGAGGAGCTGGATGAGATTTTCGCATTATAATCAGTGACAAACATGTAACAATATGTACTAGACATGTATCTCTCACCTCGTGTACTGTATATGCCATCTTTATATCAACAATGTATCTCTTAAATCTTTTGTACCATATATATATATATATATATATATATATATATATATATATATATATATATATATATATATATATATATATATATATATATATATATATATATATATATATACACTATTAATGGTCCTTAATGGTTGTCCATAACCAACCAGGCTCCTCGACACCCCAGATTCCTGGCAGGTTCTGGGCCATCATTCATTTCCATTAACAGCGCCTCTGCTTCCAAGGTTATGGAAGACCATCACCTACGAAGCTTTAATTGCAAATTCTGTTGGGTTCTGGCTTCCGACTCTTATTTATATTTATCGGAAGCTTCATTTGTCTCTTCTCATTCCATTTTATTCCTGAATTTCAACCTGTTAATCCTCATGTTCTGTACTTGATATTAATCAACACGCCCTGACCTTGAAATTTATCCTCTTGCTCAATTATTTAAATTAATCCTCATATCCTGTCCTTGAAATTAATCCTCAAGCCCTGTCTTTGAAATTAATCCACATGCCTTGTCCTTGAAATTAATCCTTATCCTCTGTCCTTGAAATTGGGATGAGAGAGAAGGGTGACAGTGGGTGCCTCTGATAGTACCAAGTCACAGATGTGCTGCTTGTAACATCATTCTACTGGAAGCTCCGTGGCTGAGTGGTTAAAGCGTAAGGCCTGGTATGTACAAGGCCCACGGTTCGAACCCCTGTTCAGTTGAAAAAGGAGTCAACAGTTGACAGCCATATCCTGGTGAGAGAGAGCCATCTCTAAGTGAGAGATATAACTTCAGTGTCCAGGAGGAGAAACGTATCTCCTGGTGAGAGAACTATCTCCAGGTGAGAGAGAGCTATCTCCAGGTGAGAGAGAGCTATCTCCAGGAGAGAGAGCTATCTCCAGGTGAGAGAGAACTATCTCCAGGTGAAAGAGAACTATCTCCAGGAGAGAGAGAACTATCTCCAGGTGAGGGAGCGCTATCTCCAGGAGAGAGCTATCTCCAGGTGAGAGAGAGCTATCTCCAGGTGAGAGTGAGCTATCTCCAGGTGAGAGAGAGAGCTATCTCCAGGTGAAAGAGAACTGTCTCCAGGTGAGAGAGAGCTACCACCAGGTGAGAGAGAACTATCTCCAAGTCAAAGAGAGAGAGAGGTTCGATCATGCTCCTAGATTCCCTTTTAAGGTTTCTGATCCTTTTTACACTGTGGTGCGGGTCCGAGAGCTTCCTCCTGCTCCCTCGCCCACCTCTCCCTTATAGTTGCTGTTGTGGGAGAAGATGATGATGATGATGATGATGATGATGATGATGATGATGATGATGATGATGATAATGATGGTGGTGGTGGTGATGATGATGGCGTGGTGATGATGATGGTGGTGATGATGATGATGATGATGATGATGATGATGATGATGATGATGGTGGTGGTGATGATGGTGGTGATGATGATGATGATGGTGATGATGATGATGGTGATGATGATGATGATGATGATGGTGATGATGATGATGATGATGGTGGTGATGATGATGATGATGATGGTGATGGTGATGATGATGATGATGATGATGGTGGTGATGATGATGATGATGATGATGATGATGATGATGATGATGATGATGAAGGCGAATTTGAAAATGAAGATGACGATGAAAAAGATAAAGAATATATAGAAAAAAATAAAGATAAAATAAATAATAATAATAAAATAAGAGGAAGAAGAAAAAGAGGAACAAAAAGTATAAAGAAGAAAGATGAGTGGGAGGGTGAAAAAGATTAGGACAAAAAGTGGGTGGATGAGGAGAATTAGAAATGGATGGGAGAGCTGAAATTAGATGGGCGGAGGAAGAAGAAGGAAGATGGGAAGGAGGAGGAGGAGGAGGAAGAGGAGGAGAAGGTGAAGGGGAAGGAGGAGGGGGAGGTGGTGAAGGAGGATGAGGACTAGGAGCAGAAGGAAAAGGTGAAGGAGGAGAAAAAGGAGGAACAGCATGAGAGGAAGAGGATGTTAAACAAGAGTAGAAGTATTATTAAGAATTACAAGAAGGGGGAGAGAGTGAAAAGGAGTAAGAGGAGAATCTTAAAAAAAAAAAAAAAAAGATTAGCAGAAAGCAGAGGGGGAAAAAAGTTTGATGGTAAAGAATGCTAAGAGTATTAACAGCCAGAGGAAACTGTAAGTAGGGAAGCAGATAAACACAGTAGAACAGTTGTCTTGACTCAGTAAAACAGTATTCTTGACTCCGTTCGCTAATAGTTAAGCACACACAGTATCTAACAATATCACTGTTCAGTAGTCTTGAAAGATGTGAAAGTTCATCGCTTGATAGACGACATTAACACCTACCAGCCAGTACTGGAACCACTACATTCTTGAAGAAAGCACACACAGTACTAAGGAAATCAGATATAGGAAAGAAGCTTTTATACCTTTATTCCTGGACAAACAAAGTCAGCGTGTTGTATCATGTACCCAAGTTCCATGAATCTAACATTCCTCTCCGTACCATCAGTTCTGGTATAAGTAGTGCCCCTAACCGTATGGCACTTTGGCAGGCCTTCCTGCCACACATCTGTCCTGACTCCTGGGCATCATCAGCCGTGCATACTGGAAACATTCAGGCGACCTGCTGTTTGGTATCTCCGTCATCAGTGTCAGTGTCAGTGGTTTATTTCTATCTAAAGTCTTTTTGCGATCGTCCCAACTACTATAGTCTGCAGTTGACATACACAAGACAGGAGATCACTAACGACACCAGCCTCCTTGCACCTCAACAAAATTTCACGGATTTTATTGAACTATGCGCGAATTTCAATTACTTTAAGTACGGAAACAGTTGTTACATTGTGTCGGCATGGCAGTGGGAATCCTCCCTAAGTTCCGCACCATTCATTCAAAACCTCCTTACACAACTCCACATAGTTAAGCTTACAATCAGATTTAATTTAGAGTTTGAGAAAAAATGGTCAACACTCTTAGAAGTCTTTCTGTGCAGGACACCAGACAGTGACACCCTCTCTTCCAAAGTGCACAGGAAGCCTACCAACCGGGATAATATAATACACTTCTCACACACCACAACACGCACACAAGGCAAGAAGTAGTAATTAGATTCTTTTTAAGATCCATCCACATATACAACGTTGCTTATCTCTTGGAACAATGCTCATACATACTATAAGTCTTCACACGTCTTCAGTTCCCCATCCTTATCCACGTCTTGAGATGAAGATCGGAAACCATTTTCAATAATATATCATCAGAACGCATGTGTGGTCACGTGACAAACAACACGTTAAGAGTACTTGCCAAGAGTGACATCAAAGTGGTTACTGTGGCTGCCACCAGAAAGCTGCCTGTTATTTTCCTAGTATCTACCACTTGTAGTCTACAGCTAACTACGTGGAGGCTGTGATAAAAAATACACGTTAGAGACTGGCAAAACATCTGTTAGAATCAACGAAATTAAATATGCTTGAAACAGGGATGCTCAGAGTAATGCTTGCGTGAAACACTGAGATATCTGATGAATTGGAACGAAGCCCAGCTTGTCATCATAGGGAGACCCAGATGTTTAGGTAAGATATTTTATAAAATACCGGCAAATGAGAAATATGACACCTGCCACAGTTCTACAAAGATCACAGGCGGAGTTTATAGTGGTTGAGGTGAGGTGCAATGAGGAGAGACCAGTTCAGTTGTGAGACACTGGGGAGAGGGACCGGGCTGGCACTAGTCAGTAGCTCCGCTGCAGTCCTCCAAAATTTTAAGTTCAGGGAGAATTAACCAGATGAGGTCTGGAAAGAGTTTTGATGCAACCAAACATGTCTCACCCTACCCGCCTCCAGAGACAGCAGTTCAAGATTGGAGTTCTACCCGAGCTACGACCTTGTTATGTATCAGTATGAATAATTAATCTACATGTGGCATTCGACAGCCAAATCTCGATTCTTCATATTAGACAATATTTCGATTATTACAATAATATTGACGCTTTCCATACCTGCAATTAATCGTAGCTCTTTTTATTTTGTTCTTAGCGTTACGATTATTTGTATATATGTTTTAAGTTTTTCAGGTGTATCCTTATCACTTTCATCCTCGCCTGACCATCGTTTTTTGCTTTTAATCAGTACCTAATATTTCTGAACGTTATATTCCTGCATCATGTTCCTTGCTACTATCTGCACGTTTTCCTTTACTGTTTTGATAAATGTTATTATTAAAAGTCATAGAACTCGAGACCCATCTTGTCACACACACATGAGGTATGATAAAGCTCATGGAGCAGGAAGAGTGACCCAGTAGCGACCAGTGAAGAGGCGGGGCCAGGAGCTATGACTCGACCCTGCAACCATAACTAGGTGAGTACACACACACACACATCTCTAACTTTAGACAGTTTAAAGTTCAAGGCGTTGAAACAATAGATTACTGCAAGGTGCATTAATTTGATAAATTGCAGTGTGATATCCTAAGGAGGGAGAGTATTATCAAGATTCTATAAATTGCAAGTATAAGGAAAGCAAAATAAAGGAATATTGACAGGTTTATGGGAAAAGATAGTTTCCCTTGTCTCTTCCTGACCTTCCCTCTGGTCTCTGCGTCCCTCTCTTTGTTGATCCTTGGTAATGGGTCAGGACAGACCAAAACGTTGATTCAAGTTTCCTCTCTAACTTTTTTTTTTATTATTTCTGGCTTATCATGTATGTCCCAAAACATCAGCTCTTCTTTCCATGTTATTCACATGTTGACGATTTTGTGCCACACTGAGAACACTCAAGTTACACCTATTAGATCAATATCAGTCAGCTAGGTAGCTCTAGCTCTCTCCCTCCCTCCCTCTCTCTCTCCCTCGCTCTCTCCCTCCCTCGCTCTCTCCCTCCCTCGCTCTCTCCCTCCCTCGCTCTCTCCCTCCCTCGCTCTCTCCCTCCTTCGCTCTCTCCCTCGCTCTCTCCCTCCCTCGCTTTCTCCCTCGCTCTCTCTCTCTCTGACTTACCAATCAACACAACAGCTGCCATCACGTACCTGATAGAAGAATTTTTTTTTTGTTAATATTTTAATTATTTTGTACTATGATTATAGTAATTTGTTGAGAGGAAAGAACTAAACCCATAAACCTGTACAATAAGACATAATCATGTTTGCTCCAAGGGGAGAGAGGTTAGGTTATGTAAGGTTCGTCAGGAAACAGGACAAGTGTTTCCTGACGCGGGTCTTAGTCAGATGATGACCCGCCGGTGGAGCTCTTGGTCATCTGACAGGAGAGACTAACTACAATTCTTAGATCAATACTAATAGCCATTACTACCTTTATTGGATTAAATAATAATTATGTATATATATATATATATATATATATATATATATATATATATATATATATATATATATATAATGTAATGAAAAACACAAAAATTGCGCAGATCTCGACGTCTCGCAGCAGAATTTCTCATTTTCTTTGATGAATAAATTATGAAGGTAAAATTTTATTTTCCTAAATGTGTTTCTGTGCAACACGGAGTGAAGGATATAGAGGGGGAGTGAAGGGGGTGACAGGGAGGATATAGGGAATGAGGGAGTGAAGGGGGTGACAGGGAGGATATAGGGGATGGGGGAGTGAAGGGGTGACAGGGAGGATATAGGGGGTGGGAGAGTGAAGGGGTGACAGGGAGGATATAGGGGATGGGGAGTGAAGGGGGTGACAGGGAGGATATAGGGGTGGGAGAGTGAAGGGGTGACAGGGAGGATATAGGGGTGGGAGAGTGAAGGGGTGACAGGGAGGATATAGGGGATGAGGGAGTGAAGGGGGTGACAGGGAGGATATAGGGGATGGGGGAGTGAAGGGGGTGACAGGGAGGATATAGGGGGTGGGAGAGTGAAGAGGGAGATGGGGTGAATGGAGAGTGGGCGTAAATGATGAGGAAGCTGTGTGAATCATGAGATAATGGGTAAGGAGTAAGAGGAGGGATGAGGCATGGGAGAGAGGGGGGAGTGAGTGATGAGAGGAGAGGTGTGAGGGAGTGAGAGGGGGGAATGTGCAAGAAAAATACTTGGGAGGAAGTACACAACGTATATCTGAAGCAAATAGAATATAAAAGCTTGCAGTGCCCCTTGAGGCTATGTACTGAGAGAGGTCTAACTACTCTGCTTGTTGCAACTGCATCTTAGATATGCCGTTAACTTGTACTGAAGCGATGTAACAATTCTCTGGCGTGACAGGAGTTCAGCCTCTGTGGTGCACTGGCTAAAACACTGGCTACGTGTTATTCACGAGAAACCCGTAGGTATAACGCATCGCCTTAGCAATGGGAGAAAATCAAGTCTGATCTGAGGAAGAGGAGGATGTAAAAAGCGGCCAAGATCGTTCTCTCAACTCTTATACACCATGATCATTCTCCCACAACTCTTATACACCATGATGATTCTCCCACAACTCTTATACACATCATATTTCCACAACTCTAAACACCATGATCATTTCCACAACTCTTATACACCATGATCATTCTCCACAACTCTTATACACCATGATCATTCTCCCACAACTCTTATACACCATGATGATTCTCCCACAACTCTTATACACCATGATGATTCTCCCACAACTCTTATACACCATGATCATTCTCCCACAACTCTTATACACCATGATCATTCTCCCACAACTCTTATACACCATGATCATTCTCCCACAACTCTTATACACCATGATCATTCTCCCACAACTCTTATACACCATGATCAGTCTCCCACAACTCTTACCGAATATCCCACCTTATAATACATTTACTTTATAGTACAGTTACCTTATTGTACAGTTACCTTATTGTACAGTTACCTTATTGTACAGTTACCTTATTGTACAGTTACCTTACATTTATAGTATTACGTTTCTATTACAGTTTTCATAGTAACAATTACATTATTAGACAAATAAGACTGGTATAGCTGTCCAGGGCATCGTTATGACGTGTTGCCTACAAGAAGCTTTACGTAGCATACAAAACAGCCACTGTGAACAAAAATAGTGAACTTCCAAGCACTTTCGTGATTTCTCACATATTATATATATATATATATATATATATATAATATGAAAAAAAGGTGAGTGGTGCATTGAGGTATCTGTGGAGACAAAAAACGTTATCCATGGAGGCAAAGAAGGGAATGTACGAAAGTATTGTGGTACCAACACTCTTATATGGGTGTGAAGCATGGGTTGCAAATGCTGCAGCGAGGAGGAGGCTGGAGGCAGTGGAGATGTCCTGTCTAAGGGCAATGTGTGGTGTAAATATTATGCAGAAAATTCGGAATGTGGAAATTAGGAGAAGGTGTGGAGTTACTAAAAGTATTTGTCAGAGGGCTGAAGAGGGGTTGTTGAGGTGGTTTGGTCATTTAGAGAGAATGGATCAAAGTAGAATGACTTGGAGAGCGTATAAATCTGTAGGGGAAGGAAGGCGGGGAAGGGGTCGTCCTAGAAAAGGTTGGAGGGAAGGGGTAAAGGAGGTTTTGTGGGCGAGGGGCTTGGACTTCCAGCAAGCATGTGTGAGCGTGTTAGATAGGAGTGAATGGAGACGAATGGTTTTGGGACATGACGATCTGTTGGAGTGTGAGCAGGGTAACATTGTGTGAAGGGATTCAGGGAAACCAGTTAATTGATTTAGTTGGACTTGAGTCCTGGAAATGGGACTTTTCTCAGCTGTAGTATCTGAGCTCCTCTGCAAAGACAGTGATTATGTATGAGTGTGGTGAAAGTGTTGAATGATGATGAAAGTTTTTTCTTTTGGGGATTTTCTTTCTTTTGGGTCACCCTGCCTCGGTGGGAGACGACCGACTTGTTGAAAAAAAAAAAAAATATATATATATATATATATATATATATATATATATATATATATATATATATATATATATGTAATCGTCAAAAATTGCTTTAAGGTAATTAACGAAAGTTTTTTCTAAGATATTCAAACATCATATAAGGTAACTGTACTATAAGGTAACTTTACTATATATAACTGTATATATATATTGTAAATAGAGCTTATCATCTTTCACTTTGTTCAGTTTACTGTTTTGTCATCTGAACTTTCAGTAGCAATAAACTATACGAGTCAGTTAATTATAGAAAGCCTTTTAGTAAATTATTTCAGTGTGAATTAATGAATTTCAGTTCTGCCAATAATTTAGTTAATGGTTTAATTATTTTGTCTTAAACACAAAGAGAAGCCAGTGAACAGATATTTCATAAATATTATTATAATCATCAACTAAGCAGTAAACACACAAGGGGATATTTCATAATGTTTGGAATAATGTATTGTCTGGCAGTGAAAAGTCTGATGGTCAAATTGGAACTCCTATAATTGTAACATGTTAATATTAACACTCGCGGAAAATCACCTATTTTCTTGGTCTGAAATGTGTTGTGTCGAGTCTATATTAACTGTGATGATGGAATCTGTAATTAATGAGTGGAGAGCAAGAATTAGTGTTGAAACATTAAATTCTTTGTGTTGACATTTCAGTACCATAAAACATTATTAAGATGGAGTCTGATGAAATTTAAAATTATTTCGGTAACATTTGACACCACTATAATAACTTTATTCAAAGAAATGTTTCTTACTATAGCGAAGATAGATTTCAAGCTGCTTTCGATGTTTGAAGAATATAATAACTTAGCTAGACGAAACTAAAATAAAATTTTACCAAATTGTCCATTACGAACATTAAGAAAATGTAGGAAAACAACATAATCAATTTTTTTTTTTGCTGCAGATATTTGTAAGTTTGAGTGTGAGTGTTGTGGCTTCTTTACACTGGTTGCAAGACTTGGCCTCTTTACACTGGTTGCAAGACTTGGCTTCTTTACACTGGTTGCAAGACTTGGCCTCTTTACACTGGTTGCAAGACTTGGCTTCTTTACACTGGTTGCAAGACTTGGCCTCTTTACACTGGTTGCAAGACTTGGCCTCTTTACACTGGTTGCAAGACTTGGCTTCTTTACACTGGTTGCAAGACTTGGCCTCTTTACACTGGTTGCAAGACTTGGCTTCTTTACACTGGTTGCAAGACTTGGCCTCTTTACACTGGTTGCAAGACTTGGCTTCTTTACACTGGTTGCAAGACTTGGCCTCTTTACACTGGTTGCAAGACTTGGCCTCTTTACACTGGTTGCAAGACTTGGCTTCTTTACACTGGTTGCAAGACTTGGCCTCTTTACACTGGTTGCAAGACTTGGCTTCTTTACACTGGTTGCAAGACTTGGCCTCTTTACACTGGTTGCAAGACTTGGCTTCTTTACACTGGTTGCAAGACTTGGCTTCTTTACACTGGTTGCAAGACTTGGCTTCTTTACACTGGTTGCAAGACTTGGCTTCTTTACACTGGTTGCAAGACTTGGCTTCTTTACACTGGTTGCAAGACTTGGCTTCTTTACACTGGTTGCAAAACGTGGCTTCTTTACACTGGTTGCAAGACTTGGCTTCAGGTTCACATGGCCGAGATGACTAAAACTGAATGGTTATAACTACGACCATAATTTTTAAAGGGGTGGATCGGTAAACCAGCGGAAGGCCTCGGTCAGATGACTAAAAGCTCCAGCTGCGGGTCATCATTTGACTACGACCCACATCATTAAACATTTGTCCTGTTTCCTGAGGAACCTTACCTAACCTAACTGAGATGACTGACGCTGTTCGGACTGGCAATACTTCAGTTACTGTAACAATTTAGTAGAGGTGTACAATGTTACTGAACTATTTGCTAAATTTGTCAACTGGAAGCTGTTACTCATAAAGGCCTATGATGCCTGAATAATATTTCAAGCCTATTGTATGTATAGTTTTATGTCATTTTTTATTGTGGCAGCTGTTACCCTCAGTAACTGGTAAGATAGCAGCGAATATAATAAATATAATAAAATATTTTCAGAATTTTCATATTAAATGAGGCACTAAATCATAAAATATTTCAGGTTAACTGCAATTAAAACAGTGGGCACTCCTCTTTAGTTAATATATTAATACAAAATACTTTTAATTTGCATTATTACTCATTAGTTTTTTACATCTTAAAAAATCCATATTTCTTAATCTTTGAAACTCATGAATTCATAAAAAAATAGCAACTCCAGCGGACTGTCACCTTCCTCGGTACAGGCAACGATGCCTCTCCCCTCTCTGGGCATTTCTGGATCCGCCCCTGGGTTTGCCCTTGGGTCCGCCCCTGGGTCGGCCCCTTGGATCTCACAAAATATCACCTTTTCGTCACCAAGAGGGGGGGGGGGAAGGAATATAACAGGGGAAAAATACATTACTATAGAGTCTAATTTATTTCAGGAATACAACTTTTGACACAGAAGGCACATCCTTCCAGTGTTGAACCACAACTCTCAGGTTGTCTTTCTCAGTGTGGGATAATTTTAACTATGACATCAGAGCAATACACTTACCAGCTCTCTCATTCAAAACCTTCAACACAAAGATAGAGTTACTGAAACATTGGTAGAGTCATATTCATTCCAAAGTGAACTGGAGAAGGACTCATACTACTGACGTCCATTCAGTAGAATAAGGCTAAAGATGATTTGGTTGTCACGAAGTTGTGAGGAAGAGGATCCCACAAGATCAAGATATTCAGATCAGTATTTTTTTGAGTTTCTATGTCCATGTGGGTTATTATTTAGAATATATATATATATATATATATACAGTAAAACAGACAAATTCATATACCTCAAAATTTTAAAATAATTCATATATAATTAAAATACAAAATAAAACAATTAAATGAAATATACATTAACACATTAACAATAATATTAAAACTATACCTGATAAAAAACATTCACTCACATGTACAAATAATTAAATATTACAGCCAAAGGATCCAGAGATTATTGATTCATAATTGTATCTCTGAAAAAATACAAACATATATATATAGATATATGATTTTTAATTTTAATTCATGTTTATTGATCAATGTGTCATTACAATTTGTTTGTTGTTGTTGACCAGCTGAGTAACTTTTGAGATAATGTTTAAAATATTGGAAAACAAATGTTAGGGGCTTTTTCCTGCTCAACATTATCACCTCTGTTAACGTGATGTGTGTTTCAACTCTTGAGAGAGAGAGAGAAGAGAGAGAGAGAGAGAGAGAGAGAGAGAGAGAGAGAGAGAGAGAGAGAGAGAGAGAGAGAGAGAGAGAGAGAGGAGAGAGAGAGTTTTAACACAAGTGAGAAAGTTGGTTGTAGTGGAGATGAGGGAAGAATTTGGAGGTGATTGAAGGATGGGAAGGTGAGGGAAGGACGGGGGAGGCGAGGAAACGATGGGGAGGTGAGGGAAGGATGGGGAGGTGAGGGAAGGATGGAGAGGTGAATGAAGGATGGGGGAGGTAAGGGAATGACTGCAAGTTCGTGTTGATCTTGTAGGGAAGTTATAGGTGCCTGGATAAGCTCGATAATAATAATAATAATAATACTAATAATAATAATAATAATAATAATAATAATAATAATAATAATAAATAATAATAAAACATGTATATGTTTTTAGAGGAGCAACCGATGTATCAGATTATTTAATTGCAGCTACAGTGAGAGTAAGAGATAGACGGAGTACAAGTAGAATGTCACCAGTAAGAGAAGGTTTAAAAACTAAAAGAGATAGTTAGGGTAAGAGACAGTATTAGAAATTCTTGAGATAACGATAGTCTAGTGAGGTTATAGGTATTGAGGACGAAAAGTTATGGGTTAGATTTAAAAAATGCAGAATTAGAGTGTGCAGCAGAAGTTTGTAGATAGAGGAGAGTGGGTGTGGGAGGGAAGAGGAGCGACTGGTGGAATGATGAGGTAGAGTAATAAGGGAGGGGGGGGGAAAGAGAGAATATGATAAAGTTTTTAAATGCTGACGTGATATAAGGAGGGTGGAGTATATGGAGAGTAAGAGAAAGGTTTAGAGAGTGGTGAGGGAGATTAAAAGAAGATTAAATGAGAATAGGTGAGGTTTAGTCAACAAATTTTTTGCTGAAAGTAAGAAAAAGTTTTGGAGTGATATTGATAAACTGAGAAAGCCTAGAGAACGTATGAATTTAACAAGTGAAAATAAAAAAAAAATTTAATGGCGAGGTGGAGTTACTAGGAGGATGGAAAGAATATTTTGAGATGTTAAATATGATGGAGGAAGGCAGTGATTTCATGCATGACACAGAAAGGTATATCATCTTTTAGGAGTGAGGAAGAACCATATGAGTGTGGGGAAGGTGCGTGAGGTAGTGGGTATAAAGGGTGAAAAACAGCTGTGGCTGATAGGATCAAGACAGATGTGTTTAGAGATGGTAGGGATATAGGTTTGAAATGGTTGGTTCATTTGTTCAATAAATATGAAAGATGGGAAGGTACACAGGGACTGGCAGAGAGCATACTTAGTTATTTTGTATAAAGGCAAAGGGGATAAAAAAGAGTATAAAAATCAAGGGGAAATAATTCTGTCGAGTATTCCAGGTAAATTGTATGGTAGAGTTTTTATTGAAGGAATTAATGGTAAGTCAAAGAACAGGATAACAGATAAATAAGATTTTAGGAAGGGTAGGGAATGTGTAGACCAAGTGTTTACACTGAAGCATGTAAGTTAACAATATATAGATAAAGTTAAGGAAGTTTTAGTTGCATTTCTGGATTCAGAAAAGGCATATGATAGGGAGAATCAGGAAGCAATGTAGATGTTGCAAGGGTATGGAATAGGTGGTAGGTTATTTAAAGCAGTTAAAAGTTATTATGAGGATACTGAGGCTCCAGTTAGGGTATGAGAGAGAGAGAGAGAGAGAGAGAGAGAGAGAGAGAGAGAGAGAGAGAGAGAGAGAGAAGAGAGAGAGAGAGAGAGAGGAGAGAGAGAGAGAGAGAGAGAGAGAGAGAGAGAGAGAGAGAGAGAGAGAGAGAGAGAGAGAGAGAGAGAGAGAGAGAGATTTGCATTTACATAACTCAGTGGAGTGTTTTTTCTAATTTGCAAACACAAATGCCTGGAGTTCAAATTTCCACAGATAATAAATAAAAGGATATAAACCGGGTTAAAATACTTTAGGAGAGAGGAAGAGAAAACGAAAATCTTTACGTAAAGAGAAAAAAAAGTTCCATTATTTCCAGCAAGGCTTTTAAACCTAATTAGTGACACCTGCAGCAGTTAGTGAGAGTTACATTGTGAGGGAACTGCTCCTGTGTAGTGTGCCAGCGCCTTCCCCAGACCACCCAGAGAACCATTTTCCCAGTTGTTTTTATGGTCTGGATGTGTGTGTGTCTGTGTGTACTCACCTATTTGTGGTTGCAGGGGTCGAGACTCAGCTCCTGGCCCCGCCTCTTCACTGATCGCTACTAAGTCCTCTCTATCCCTCCCTTGTGTGCGTGTTTATTCGGTACCTCTAATAATAATAATACTTTATAATAATAATAATAATACTTTATTTAGACATGGTACAATGATACATAGTTGGGTACACATGATACATAGGTATAAATGAGATGTACATGTCAAATGCCCCTAATATGCTGTGCATTGCGGGTTGCATTGTGTGGTTGCACGGGACGAATCACAGCTCATGGCCCTGCCTCATCGCTAGTCGCTACTAGGTCCACTCTCCCCGCTCCAAGAGCCTTATCATACCTCTAAAAGCTATGCATGGATCCTGCCTCCACTACTTCACTCTTCAGATTGTTTCGCTTCACTTCTGACGTCTCTAAGGCTAAAGAAATACTTCCTAACATCCCAATGACTCATCTGAATTTTCAACCGGAAGTTGTGTCCCCTAGTTTCTGTTTATCATCTTTTCTTTTCCCATCTTTGAGACATTCTGTCCGTATCCTCCTTGTCAATTCCTCTCATAGTTTATACGTTGTTATCATATCCCCTATCCCTCCTGTCCTCCAGTGTCATCAGGATGAGTTTCCTTTCCTCATAAGATCTACCTCTTAGCTCTGGGACTAGTCTTGTTGCAAACTTTTGCACCTTCTCCAATTTCTTGACGTGTTTGACCAGGTGTGGGTTCCACACTGGTGCTGCATACTCCAATATGGGCCTGACGTACACGGTGTATGGTGTCTTGAATGACTCTACTTAGACTTCGAAATGCTATTCTCAGGTTTACCAGGAGCCTGTGTGCTGCAACAGTCATTTGGTTGATATGCGCCTCAGATGTGCTCGGTATGATGCTTACCCCAGGATCCTTTTCCTTAAGTGAGGTTTGCAGCCTTTGATCTCCTAGCCTGTACTCCGTCTGCGGTCTTCTTTGTCATTCTCCAGGCTTCATGACTTTGCAATTGCTGAGGTTAAACTCCAGGAGCTATTTTGACTGGCCAAGCTTACCTGATCATCGTCCGCTTGTATTCTCATTGTTTTCACATCATCAGCGAACAGGGACACCTTTGAATTTATTACTTCCATCATATCATTCACCTATACAAGAAATAGCACCGGACCCAGGCCTGACCCTTGTGGAACTCCACTTGACACATGCACCCACTTTGACACCTCATCACATACCAATACTCGTTATTTTCTTCCTTACAGGTATTCCCTGATCCATTGCAATGCTTTCCCTACTATTCCTGCCTGTTCTTCTTGGTTCCGAACCAGTCTCTTCTGTGGTACAGTGTCGAAAGCCTTCTTACAGTCCAAAAATATGCAATCCACCAATCCCTCTTATTCCTGGTTTACTTCTCTTACCTTATCGTAGAACTCAATTAGAATTATGACACAGGATTTCCCATCTGTGAAGCTGTGCTGATTGTCATGTATGAGCCCTTTCCTTTCTAGGTGTTCCACCACTCTTATCCTAATAAGCTTCTCCATAACTTTACATACTATACATGTTAGCGTCACTGTTCTGTAGTTTAGTGCTAGCTGTCTGTCTCCTTTCCTAAAAATTATAACTGTTTGCTGTCTTCTACACCTCAGGCAGTTGCCCCGTTTCGATAGATTTATTGAAGATTGTTGTTAGTGGCACACACAGTGCATCTGCTCCCTCTCTCAGGACCCAAGGAGAGATATTATCTGGGCCCACCTACTTCGAGGTTTCTAGTTCCTCTAGCAGTTTCACCTCCTCCTCGGTTGTGTGCAGTGTGTCCAGCACTTGCTGGTGCACCCTACCACCTCGGTTTGGTGGAAGCCTCTCTGTCTCCCCTGTGAATACCTCCCTGAATCTTGAGCTGAGCTCCTCACGTACTTGTCGTTCCATGTGAGCTCCCCTCCTTCCTTCCTGAGCCTGATCACCTGGTCCTTGACTGTTGTTTTTCTCCTGATGTGACTGTATAACAACTTTGGGTCAGATTTGGCTTTTGATGCTATGTCATTCTCGTGTGCTTGCACGCGCGCGTGTGTGTACTCACCTAGTTGTGGTTGCAGGGGTCGAGTCATAGCTCCTGGCCCCGCCTCTTCACTGGCCGCTACGGGGTCACTCTTCCTGTGTGTGTGTGTGTGTGTGTGTGTGTGTGTTTGTGTGCGTACGTGTGTTTATTCAGTACTAATTCTTTATAAAAGTTTTAACATACCTGGAAGGGAAAGTACAGAAAGTAATGCACTAAGCAATCATGCATATTAATTATCCTAAAGTCACAGGCCGAAAAAAGCAATCCGTCAGCAAATACAAACCACTCCAAATTTCTAGGCACATTCAGTAAGTCAGGAAACGAACTCAAGTGGATATTAAATCTTAGTACGCGGAATATGAAACAAGTTAGCCTGGATGTTACCACCATACTCACACGGATGTCCACTATCATTAACATGAAGTTAATGTTTCCATCCCATACGACTTCATCAGTCTGAGCTGTGTGTTAAATTGAATTAATTTTTCTTTTAGTATAAACTTCTTCAGGAAGATATTCGGTAGGTTCAAGGATTCACATCTTAGTGAGTTACTTGACAACCTTTAGTTGGAACATCTTGAGAGCACATTGTCTCTTCCCCAATGTCAACTAGACATCTCAACTTTGAGAATCTAAGAAACAGACAACAGTGGGGAACCCTCTACACAGTTTACCCCAGAGGAAGGAAGAGACGAGTTTCTTCCCTTCCTCGATATTCTTCTAAGTAAATAAGTCAACGCTCTCAAGGTCTACAGAAAACTCACCATCTTATCCACATATTTTACACCAAGACAGAGAATGTAAGGTTTGTAGTAATGAATATTTAGAAGACAAGTAATGCTACATCTATACCTTTACTGGACAAATTTTCCAAGCATTTTTTGCTGACTTCAGACATAAAACACAAGGTATCCAGGAATCCCCTAATCCCTTAAGACGATCACCAAGCTTAACAAGCGTACAGTTTTTCACGCCAGTAACACCGCTACTGCAGCTGCCACCAGCTGCTTTTAAATTAAAATTAATGTAGCACTGATTTCGTCGAAAACCAATAAGGACATTAGTATTTTAGAAGGGATTTTATCAATATTTTTATATAGTTACGTTACTTGGTAGGAGAGAAGAATTAGTTAACTAACGAGGCGACTGTAGTTTCACATGGGCAAGGTAAGTCTGTTTAGTCTTAATTAAGGCGATAATGGATCTATATCCGCATTACTTGTAACAATATGACAAAGGCTATGTTATTCGTTGTGCCGGCCAGGTGCAGCAAATTTTGCATGTGCGAGACGGTCCATGACCTTTATTGACGACTCCTAGAATATAAACATAAGTATAGAACATAACATTATCACAGTATGTGTGTGTGTGTGTGTGTATTCACCTAATTGTGGTTGCAGGGATCGATTCATAACTCCTGGCCCCGCCTTTTCACTGGTCGCTACTAGGTCCACTATCTCCCTGCTCCATGAGCTTTATCATACCTTGGTGTGTGTGTGTGTGTTGTGTGTTTGTGTAGAACATAGGGGACAGGATTGAACACCTTACGGCCTGAGAGAAAGACCAGCTTGTGATACACGAGTAGCGTTATGGCAGGAGGAAATGCATGGAAGTCACCGTCATACAGACCTTCACCAAAAGAACAAAAGCAAAACACTTCTATAGAAGTTAAACCCTTCGCATATATTGCCTTAAGTCAGCATCCCTCTCGTGACCTTGCCCACGCAGGCACATGACCCAGCTCCTCGTCGCCGCTCTTCACCGCAGGGCTTATACAAGTTTATGCAGTTTTGTCTTTATCATCCTCTTTTCTATTAATTAATTTTTCCCATACTACGACATTGTACATTTTCTGAGGGAAATTTTATCCTTGATCCATACACACTTAAAGTAAGAGTGTATATACACGGAGAGGTGTGTTTATAATAACAGTTTTTTTTTTAATCCCTTTTTAAGGGTTATGGTATTTTTTACTAGATATGTGCAAGTGAAACCTTAATGAACTGCTCGCTTAGTCGATAACCTTCACACTTACCATCCCAGCTGCAATACCAAGTGCACTTCCCACTTACTCTCCCAACTACAATTCTAAGTGCACTTCCCACTTACTCTCCCAACTACAATTATAAGTGCACTTCCCACACCTCTACAACACAATTGTCCTCAAAGATTTGTTAAGTTATACCATGAATTAAAAAGAGATAGTAATTATGGACAAGGTAGATTATAGTGGAAAAATGAACATGTTATTAGAAGACTGGGGAACTTAGGTGCCTCTTAAGTCTGGCAGCGTAGCAAGTCTCACAATTATATATATTTGCTTGCCGGTGATCGCTTGTTTTTATAAATAACTCAAAAGTATTTCTACACCGTTCAGTTTCCAGGCCAAGAATCTGAAGACCATCCCTATCTAAACCATACTACCACCCCCAGGATGCCACCCAAAATAGGTACCTAGTTACTGCTGGGTGGACAGTGGTAGCAGGCGTAAGCAGTCTCGATTAATCCAGGATTGAACCCGGGTTCCTTCTGTTGTGACCACCATTATATTACATTAATCGATATTATATTTTTTTCATTCAATTGCTCTCTGCATTTTCCCAATTTATCAAGATTCTCTAACATTTTCACAAACATTTTGATTTTATGTTTTTGCATAAAAAATGAGTAGAGTCAGTAAACAATTCACATAATCATTCTTTCTAATTAGTCGTTCATATAAATTACAAACATTATCGGGGCCATCATTGTTTCAGGCGGGATCTAATTAGTTAATTGCACCAATTTCTTACAGATAGGCAATCTATAAAATGAGTTTTTGGAAATTAATTTGGAGAAAGTCCGCCTCCTTTGTAATTTCCGTGACCTCATTAAAAATTAACAAGTTTGATATCAAAGTATAGTTATCTACATCGCTAAATTTAAGCCTCAAGTATTGTTATTCTATGTTGATTTTTAAAGATTGGTCATGGACCGGGCCGCAGGGCCGGTCCATGACCAGTCCTGCGGCTGCTCACTCATGACTACACTATGGTCATTAATCCTGTTAGTAACCTTTACACCACCACCCAAGAATACTTTAATCTCTAAAATAGAGATTAAACTCTAAGCGTATATACGCTGAGAGAAATACACCTCTCGGAATACATATATTCTGTAATACACATGTGTGCTTTATAATTCTTTGCGTTTGCATGCTAAAAAAATATCCGCGAAACCCACTTAAAAGAACCAATAACAAAATGCACAGAATTCTGTTTACCATCAAAAAGGCAGGAGGATCAATCAGATTAATGGTGTAACTCAGAGTGAGAGAGGATCAACCAGAGTATTTACCTCATTACTTCTTTTCTCTAGCATGTCCCTTCTCTTCAGTGACACACAGTAACATGAGAGAGCGCAACAGTCGCGGTCACCAGCCTACAGCCGTAATTTTGGCGAGAGCTTGTGAAGGAGGGAGAGACGAAGAGACAGGATGAGACCAGAAGACAGTGGGAGAGAGAGAGAGAGAGAGAGAGAGAGAGAGAGAGAGAGAGAGAGAGAGAAGAGAGAGAGAGAGAGAGAGAGAGAGAGAGAGAGAGAGAGAGAGAGAGAGAGAGAGAGAGAGAGAGAGAAGCATATCTCTGATAGCCTTTTAAACCTCCCACCACAGGCCTACGTCTTTCCTCCAAAGTCATGACCCAGTGATTGAGCCAAGTACCACTCATACCTCCCTAAGACCATCTCTTACAAACAATTAGCCTCTGCACTTGTTCCTCGGCTTGTGTTTCTAGCTGCCTCATGACCTGTGCAGACTATCAAACAATCACTGGAAACACTCATGGTCTTTTATTGGGATCTTCTGTCTTGACAAGCTAGCAAGCTAGTGTAAAATAAGTAATTCTAGATATAAGAATCTCTCAAGCATGAGAATAAGAAACTACCCTGGATCAGGATCTACACCAAATGAACTAAATGGAAATGAGCCATTTAAGGCATAACATTACTAGTAGTTGTGTTGACAGTAGTGACAGTCATAGTAGTATTTGTGGTGACAACAGTAACAGTCGTAGTTAGTAGTAGCAATAGTAGTATTAGCAATATAAATCAAAATCTTCACATTAAGTATTATATGTGAACGATTGTTTTCTCTATTTAATGGAATCATTTCACCTATATTTTGCCCCCTTCCAACAAAGTGGTCAGAGAGAATAAAGGAGAGTCTTCTACTACAGTATCCTCATTTCATGAACAAGACAAATGTCTTTAATGGCGAAAAGTTTCGCCTGCGCCATCAAGAATTTTTTTTCTTAATATCCTAATTTCACCCAATGAAACCGAGCTAGAGGCAGCAGAGCAGTAGGTGCTCCTACTCAGAGGACATCTGGGACTCTTGCTGTCTGCATTTCTTGTAGCTCATGTATTATATAGCATTACTGCATCATTGTACAGTACTTATTATTATACAGCACTACTGTAGGTAAAACACACGTTTGCACTGATCAGAACACAGTTTCTAATCAAAGCAAGGTGACCCTACAAAGACTATTCACCATCACTCATTCTTTAGCTCTCTTTTGGAATGTTATTTTTTATGCAAACGCATTGACACTACGATCCATTGTATAGCCGAACCAAGTCATTCATATTTTCAACAGTGTAGGCACCGTATTTCTCGCCTCTAGACCTCAAGTCCGGGTAACCGGTTTTCCTGAACGGCTGCACAGATATTACGATGCTCACACTTCAGTATCACGTTAGATCTCAAAAACCACTCACCTACACTTGGATCTAATACGCTCACACATGACTGCTCAATATTAAATTTCCAGCCTCTCATAACCTCCTCTGCACTCGCCAACTAATACCTTTTTGTCTATCCAACTCCGATTTATACACCTTTGTCGGCTTGTTCAGTTCGTTCTACATACCCAGACCATAGAAAAAAAGCCTCCTCCGCTTTTTTAATTCAACTTACTATACACCAAACTGTCTACTAATTTCTTCGTTCCTTATTCTAAGCATAATATTCACGTTTCTCATGAATATCAAACATAATATCACTATAAATAACCTCCTCCTCCTCCTCCTCGTTGTAATGCTCGAAGAATATTCTAAACAACCACAAAAAAACAACGACTCGAGTATATGTATTCCACATTTAAGCAGCCATTAACAAACACCTTTTCACGCTTGACGCTCGGGTTACTTTCTTTTCCTTACATAATTTGTGATTCATCTCGTCCATCACAAAACTAATAATTACTGTATCTAAATGCATTCATTCTCTATACCTGCTTTCTAGTCCTCTCTTCACCCTTCTCTTTTCTGTTTCCTTCCTTCCTTCTCTAATACTCTCTTCCAAACTCATTTATTATTTTCTGCAACGTGTCTCGTGATACGTTGCAAAGCAGTGTCATCAACAGTGTAACACTCAGTGAAGATAAAATTTGGATAGGAAATTTAGAGAATATCTTGGTCATACCTGAACCATTGTCAGGTCACGACTAGGTGAGGGTTGGAAAGTGTAAAAGCAAGAGGACAGGAATTACAGCGTAATGAGTACGAACTGTACTCATCTGTTAAGAGTCACTCTGTGTGTGTGTGTGTAAAATTCCAAATAAACACACATATCATTATATTTATCAAATTCTACATACCTGCATCTCTGCCTCTGCATCACTACCACAGCATCACTGTTTAAATTTACTTTTTAATTGAGACATCCTTGTCTTATCTTCCTCAAGGGGCATCGGCACTTTAAACTAGATTATGTTTATTGTGAAGACCTCTCACTTCCACTTCCTTCTTCCTTTCTACATTTATCTCTTTTCATTATCTTTCTCTTGTTTTTACAAGAGAGCTGTTACCTACATCAGCTCATCTGAAAGTCTTTTTATTGTTATGAGACACACAAATAGGAAATAGGATGAAGTTGAAGCCATCAGTGGGTCGACGATTACATTTAGTCAATTGACTTTATTTCATCTATATCATTATGCTGTACGAACATGTTCCAGATTCAAGTCATCTCAGGCAATCCAAGAAAGCGGAACATACTCAGGGTGTGAGTGTACTTGTACATCGTACAGTCTTTTGCATCATCTACTGCCAAGTATATGCGAGATGCGTCAAAGTGCAGTAAGCTTCCTGGCCGCCTTGTTTGCAAGATTTACTACGTGGTTCGCAATAGTCAGTTTGAAATCAAATTTCACCCCAAGGATATCAACCTCATCCCCGGGTTCCAGCACTCTCCCATTCAATCTTACCACTGCTCCAGCATTACCATCATGGTGCCTACAGATCATCATCATTATCTGTGTTTTCTCTGGAGCAAATGTTACCAGCCATTGTTTTCCCAGGCTGATATAGCTGTAAGTTATATGAATGATGGAAATGAGAACAGATAGTATTTCCTCTGTCTCTCTCTCTCATCTTTCCCCTCTCCTCATCTTCTATCTAACTAATCTCCATTTCCTCATCTCTTCCTCTCTCTCATCAAATTTGTCACTGTTTTTCAGAGCCTTCCCTCTCTTCTCCCTACATCCATTTAGAATGACAGATTAATAGAAAATACGAATGTATGTAGACAAATATATAGATAAACATTCAGACAATCACATAGAGACAGAAAGGACTATATATTAACAGAGACTGACAAAAATTAGACAGGTAGACAGGCATAGGAGAGAGAGTGAGAGAGGCATAAGCACGCTCACACCTTGATTATGCTTCACTTTCTTGGACTGCCTGCTCCCCGTCTCATCTACATACGACTTCTTTGCAAATTAGAGAACATAGCAAGACAACTCATCTCTTGCCTGGACCCATCCTGGACAGATCTGTCATTTCAGCAGAGCCTTCAACACCGGAGGAATGTGGGTGTCCTTATTATGTACAAAGCCAATGTTGTCATGGTACCACACTTGGTTCCACATTCGTCAGCAAGAAATGTACGAGGTCAGACAATAATAATTGCTGAGAATTTGATGTACTGTGTCTCTGCTAATTTATTAGCGCTCCAGAAGGATACCAAGAAAAATGGGTGCTAAAAGTTGTCCAGTTAGGAGCTATTATATAGAGTTACAATACCATCTGTCGTCTAATGGTTATAATCCTAACCATAGTTTTTAAAGGGGGTGGAGGGGTATGCCAGCGAAGGACCTCGGTCAGATCATATGATTAGGACCCGCGTCAGGAAACACTCGCCCCGTTTCCTGATAAATCTTACCTAACCTAACCTGTCTATTGTCTCTGACCGATACAAGTGAGGTTTAAGAATGATATCAATCGGAAGAGTTCTCTAATCAGCGCCCGGGAACGAAATTCACGCAGAGACGGAGGAAGAATAAATTGACCGAGTTGTTGTTGTTGTTGTTGATGATAGTACACAAGAGGGTTATAACTGAGAACTTTACTGTGACGAGGTTTTTGCCGCTGAGCAAACTTTATTGTCTGATACTTTATTATTCCCGCTGCGCAGGGCTTAATAAAGTTGCCTTTATAAAGCTTACAAATGTTGTTTGTGTTTATATCACTCACTTTAAGCTGATGAATAAGACAAATATGTAACACTTTGGTATTTTTTTTTATTTCCTTAACATTTCGCCTACACAGTAAGCTTCTTTAATAGAACACAGAGTTGTTGAACAAGTGTCTTATTCATCAACCTGTCCGTACTGTATCCCATTATTGTAGTGTTAGAACTGCAGTCTCCTGGGTACTCCCATACCATTCCTTGTGTGTCTATCAACCACATCTGTTACAAAATGACGGTATCACAAGACCATATGGATACGTAAAAGACCTAGGAACTAGGCTCCAAGAGGGTTAGCAGGAGTACATCAAGATTTATATCTACAGTTTTCTTTTCTGCTGCAAACAAATTTAGGATATTTACTTAATATATCCGTTATCATATTTTCATTAATAAGACACCATGACATATCACATAGTTTATTCACTAGTGGACAGGAAGTAAATCTGGATATTCGCTAGCAAGCCACACAGAACAAGCAAGGTGCTCTCATGTCTTGGCCACGAGCTCCATGTATCCATTTTCAAGAAGGATATCCAAAATGAAATCAACTCCTCCTCCAATGTTACTTTACACCCGAGGAAATCCATTGTTTGTTGTGCCACCAAAGTGTGTTTGTGTCAGGTTATGTCTGTGTAAGCAGCCCAAGTGTACTGGTCTCGGGTTATACTATACATTTACTTACGTATATACGTTTATATGCGTATGAATATACTTCAACTTCAGCCGTTCATCTCTGTGGACTATCACGTTCCCAGACCAGCGTTTGTTTGTGTAACGCAATATAGAAGAGGGAGAAATAGAGAGGGCGAGAAAGAATAATTCTATCTATGAACAACAAACTTACCTATCCACTTGATAACCTATTCTCTCTCTCTCTCTCTCTCTCTCTCTCTCTCTCTCTCTCTCTCTCTCTCTCTCTCTCTCTCTCTCTCTCTCTCTCACCTCCTCATATTCAAACAAACTGGTTGCCTTGACGACAGTATACAATGGGTCATGTTTGCTTAACATTATTAACATGTGCAGAGCATCAATGCTCATGTCTAAATATTGATGTACCTTTCCATCTGTCTCTCAGCTTTTCCTTGTGGCGGAGGTCTGGAAACACTGAGGACTAGGCTACTGGAAGTGGTACCGGAGAATTTCGTGGGTCAGCATGCCAGGCATATAACCATCGAGGAAATGAACTAGTACAGCTAGAACTCGCTGGTTCTCACACTGGAGGAATTCAATAAGAATGTCCCCATGGTACTAATGACCATTCAGCACCGAGTGTGAAATACCTAGTGGAAGTGATCATGGAGAGGGACACAGTAGAAGGGAGAAACTTGACATCAAAGGAGGAGACTATGCAGGCAAGTGCAAACTCCTAAATGGAGCGCTGTTGGAAAGGAAGCTAGATGGAAAGAAAGTTAATGAAATTATTGAGTTTGTGGCTGGAAAGTTCCAGGAGGCAGAGGAGAAAGTCACAACATCGAGGGAGCAGAAGAAGCAATGGTGAGAATATTATGAGCTCGTCTTTCACTCTGAGTTGCAAAGAGACGCAAAACAAAGTGCAAGAGCGTAGGAAAAAATATTGAAAAAAAAGGAAGAAGAACAGGTAAGTGAACAGCTGAACGACAATTTGAGAAGCTCAACGACAATCGGTGACTGACATAACATCGAAAGACAAATCTGAGAGGTGGTATCCAAAACCAAGAGTGAAAAAAATGTAGTAACGTATGGAAAGTGTGAAAAAATTTAGTTCGCTATTTGCAGATAGCCAATGTCTGTCCACAACTGAGATGGCTTAAAGTGGATGAGCTACCACCGAGAAAGACGCTACATCATAGCAAGAATAACACAAGTTAGTATACAGCAGAGATTTATGGAATTAAAGTGTAAAAGTGTTAAAATTTAATGTGAAGAGTGACGCAGTCAAAGAAAACATTGTACTTGGTGGAAAAAATAATGTAATTTGAAAGCAACTCCCGTGACTTTATACTTGACTACTTGGTACAAATATTCGTGAGACAGGATCAGGTAAATATTTTAAGAGATCACATTAAAGTAGTAAGGGAAAGATAACTAAAGTAAAAAAGTTTGTTTAATTCAAAGGCCTCAAGTATTTGTGTAGTTCTGAAGTAGGCCTACTAGCCCATATATATTTCTAGGATAATGAGATCAGGTATGACTTAGATAAATGAGGGGCCTAGGAAATAATCAGATAACAACTGGTTGTCAGGGTTATAGAAGCCACGAGTCACCAGGATGCTTGACCTGTCATCAACAACACCACCTCGTTGACAGCTTGGAGAGGTGGGATCCCTTTACACACCATGAGTGACTGAAGTTACTTATTTGTGTAAAAGAAGCAGCTAAGGCCCTCTCCTCTTCTTCCTATTTGGTAAAGCTGACTTTCCGTGGGCTGAACAGGAAAGAGCCATAGTAAATGTAGGAGAGAAGTCGTAGTGGGGACATGAAGCCAAGTACGTAGAGGTTGTTAGACAAACTTGAAGGCGCTCAAGGACAGGTTGCTTCATGTGGACTGCTATTATTGTTCCAGTAGTTTGAGGATAAGGCAAATAAGGGGCATGACATATCTGCAGAAGATAGGATAAATATGAAATAAAGGTAGTAAGGTGGACGGAGGAAAAATTGAAAAATAAAAAGAAAATCGAAATGAACGAGGAGATTAGGGGATTAGGGGAAAAAATACAAGAACTTGACGATGTGAGAGGAGAGACTAAAAAAACACTGCCATAGGAAATGATAAGACAAAAGCAGGAGGTACAGCTGCAATCTCCCAAAAGCTAATGTCAAACGTGATAGTAAGCCCTGACCTAACTTGTGTTATTGTTGCTATGTTGTATCGTCTTAAACGTTGCCTTGGTAGATTATCCACCTCAAACCGCTTGAGGTCTGGTCAGACACTGGCTTTTTGCTTGCTACTTACCAGCTAATTTTTTACAATTTCCACACGTTACTACATTTTCTTCCATTCGTGGTTTTGTAGATCACCTCTCAGATCTCCACCGCAAGTCACTCGCTGCAATAATCATGCAGAAACCTCAGAGTGAAAAAAACCCAATTAAACCGCCCATAACATACACCTGTGGACGTGTGTGTGTATGTGTGTGTTTATAAGTGAGCGTGGATGAGTGAGTGAGTCTGCAGGTAGCTGGGACAGCGTGATATTTAAAGACTAAAGCTGAATCCGAATATTTCCAGTATATCTCAACACACAGCTGGTGTTATTCACTCTGTTCCTCCCTCTCCATCTCCCTCTCCCGCACCCTCTACCTTCCCTTCTGCATCCCTCTCCCTCTCAACCATCCCTCCCCCTCCCTTTCCTATCCCTATCTCACTCTCTAACACTCACGTACAAATATCTATTGTCACGATATTTGTACCAATATTTATAAAGGTCAAAGGAAAGATATATTTTAATACGGGCAACTAGCTGACAAGGTGTGTATCAGAATAATAGTAAGACCTTTGGAGAAAAACCGATGCTATACATGGAGAGCAAAATACAACGATCAAACAGCTGGACTCCCGATCTGTCATGTATATATATATATATATATATATATATATATATATATATATATATATATATATATATATATATATATATATACCCTCTGCAGCGAATCCTCATTTGTCAAATCTAAGAGAAGCTTTTAGTACTTTCATTAGTCATTCACGGTTCTATATATGACATTTTTTTAACACATGGGCTGTTTCCCACCAAGACAGGATGACCCAAGAAAACAGAAACACTTTCATCACTCAGTACATCCTTGTCTTGCCAGAGGCGTGCCGATACTACAGTTCAAAACAGAAACATATCTCCACCCCTTCCTTAGAGTGCAGGCACTGTATTTTCCACATCCAGGACTCAAGTCCGGCTAACCGGTTTCCCTGAATTCCTTCACAAATGCTACCTTGCTCACATTCCAACATAAACGACGTATGTTGGCTTTATCTTGGAGGTTACAACATCGACATGGAGCCTTACACTTAATAAACCATGTTAAAAACTGGATAAAGTACAAAGATATGCAACGTAACTAGTATAGGAGCTGTAGGAAATGAGCAACAGGAACTGAATCTGACATAAGAGGACAGAAAACCAAAGAGAACTTGATTGGGTGGACAGCCATAGACTGCAAGGGGGCGGGGAACGGGTACACAAGGGCACAGTTGGAAATGTAAGACACAAATGAGTCACATGAATGTCAGGAAGTGTTTCTTCAGCCTCAGGGTGGTCAGGAAGTAGGATGACCTACACGAAGAAATACTGGAGGCAGACTCCATACGTAGATTTAAGAATAAGTATGACAGGGTTTACGAGGCTAGGAGTAAGTCTGGCAAGCGGCATGTTAAGAGGCTGGGCCAGGAGCTGAAACTCGACCCCCTGAAGTTATAAATAGGCGAGTAAACCAACACAATTATTTCATATTTTATGAATATGAAATGACCTTCACGTCACGTTCAGCTCACCATCTTCTCATCACACTATCATCTTCCTCTCACTGTCATCAGTTCATCATCCCACCATCTCATTATTATCGTCATATTCATATCATCTCACTATCGTCTTCACTTATTTTTCATCAATTTACTATCTTCTTCATCTCCCTCACTAACTCACCATCTGATCTTCTCACCATCGTCATCTCCAACTATTATCTGTCAGTTTTCATTTCTCAATCATTTTCATCTCTCAGTCTCATCTCACAATCTTCTTCTCCCAATTTTCCTCTCCCAATCTTCAGTCCTCTTTATCTCTTAATCATCTACATTTCACCATCATCGCCTCACCCTCATCTTCGCTCTCCCTCATCTTCGCTTCATCTTTCTTTCCACTTTTATATACCCAGTTTCTCCACATTTCTTTGCCTCACTCATTATCCTTCATTGTCATCCCTGTCCTTCCATTGTCTTCCTCATTGTTTTCCTTTCCCTTCATTATCCTTCTCATTCCTTGTCTTCCCTCCCATTCAGTGTCACCATTCCTCTTGCATTTCCACCATCATCCCTCACAGGTCTCTAAACTCACCCCCTCACTGTCTTCCATCCTTCCTCATACCTCCCTAATTATCTTCAATTCTCGAGTCTCTTCCAACCTCCCTCATTTTCCGCATCTTCCCTCATTCTCTTTCATCCTCTCTCATACGTACTCACCTTCTTGCACTCTTCTCTTATAAATTTAGCACTGAAACTTTTCTTTATTCTATTACCCTATACCATAAAGAACATTAATTTTTATATACATTTAAGTGTTTAAGTGTTAGGCTATTTAAAGTGGATCCTAAGAGGATAAGTTACTCTTAGGTTAGTTTTGATATATAACCTCTTAAATCAAAACTCTTAAGAAACATATTAACCATCTCAAGAGACAAGTATAGCCTCTTAAAACAGGATAAATCCAAACGGCACCTCCAGCGGCTATCTGCGATCCCATTGGCTCCCCGGCCACGTGGTTTTGTTTATGTTAGTCAGCTGAGCGGGTCAGCTGAGTAAGCAAACACCATGCGCCAGTTTCCCCTGCAGATGAGAATAAGTTTTTATTTTAACGTTTCACTCCTTCCGTGTTGGGTTATTCATCTCCAGTTACTGTTTATCATCCCAGATTTCAGGCTCCCTCAGAACAATCACTTTATAATGAGTTTAATTGATTGTTTCGTCCGGAACTGCGTCCTGGTACGGGTCTTAATCCTGACATGACCAGTCCGAGGATCTCGAAGGATATATCTGAGAAACTGAGGATGATACCTGTTCTGTGGTCGTGATCAAGGTCTTGTTGTAGTCCCTGAGTTTTCTATGGCAAATTTTTAAGAAGCCATCTAGGGCGAAGTTGTAGAATTTGTGGTGGTAATCATAGTCGTAGATGTAGATATTAATCTTTACTTGCAACTTTCATATTAAATATCGTAGCACGTTTCATTTATGCCATTTAATCATTTAAATGAATTTTCTAAAGTTTGCAATAGATGGTATTGGAATAGTAAAGTTAATGAAGACACAAGATCAACAGCTGTTAACTTTATTTAGAGAACGTTTCGCCTCTGTAACATGTTTTTAAAGGGCTAATAGATTATACCTGTTATTAGTACAATATGCAAATATTAAATAATCACTACAGCAGACCTATTGGCCCATGCTAGATAGGTCAGGAATCTCGCTGACACGTTGAATGATGACATTGCTGCTGGTAGTAGTGGCACTAGTAGTTGGTAATTTCCGGCGATATACCTAGTTTAGTCTATATTTTACTACACCATCACTAAGGAATAAACCAGGTAAGGAAGGACTTAAACCATTCTATATTTTACTACACCATCACTAAGGAATAAACCAGGTAAGGAAGGACTTAAACCATTCTATCTTTTCTCTGCAACTAAATAGTGTGGGATGGATAAGGACACATATGCAGTATAATGAGATCCTTCAATGACAACGTTTCGCCCACACGGTGGGCTTTATCAAGTCACAAACAGATGGCAGATCTGTAAGTTGATAAAGTCCAATGGTATCTTCACTATGGAAACGTTTCTCCACAAAGTGGCTTCATCAGTCCAGTGCAAAGAAGAAAACTGGAAATCAGAAAGGGATTGAGGTAATCAGTCCCTCAGCCTGGAGTCTATGTAACCAGTCCATCAGTCTTGAAAAGAATACAGTATATGCGCGAAGAAGGGGCTTATATACTGCAGACAGGCTGAGGGACTGATTACCTCAATCTCCTTCTGATCTTCAATTTTTTTTTGTACTGGACTGATGAAGCGGTAAAACGTTTCCACAATAAAGATTCCCAAGTGTTGCACATGTGTCTAAAATATCGTCTATCCATCGTGTCGTTATTTTTCACCTTTCTTTCCAAGTAAACAGCTTTTGTTGACAACGAGAGTAAATAAAAGTAGCTTTGCTGAACTTGCATTTATTAGTTCAACGTTTCAAACTGTCTGGATTTTTATCGTACCATACAGATACCAAATGCATTTATTCACATGCTCCTGAGAGAGAATTAAGAGTAGAGGAATATGACTAATCTTGTGTCGGAGGAGCTCTGCATTGTTTTATATATTAGTATTCTTATTCAAGAAACTGCTGATGGCTCTAATAATCCAGTTACCACCCAAAGTTTCGTATTAGTTCCATCGCTTGTATGAAACTCCATTAGGTCGTTTTTATGGGAAGGATTGACAAACTTAGTAAGCAAAATTCTATCCTAAAAATTCAAAAGTGTCAGAAAATACCTCAAATTGCTCTGAAGCATCGAAATTAAATCTAGAACAATACAATAGTAGTTCGTAGCCTTTCATCCACTCCTTTCTATCCTATAAATTTCTCGTTTTATGACGACAGCATCCGGTGAGAGTAAAGGGAAGGGAGAGCGCCTTTCACTTTACTATCTTTGCCTAAGCTAACTAGATAATGCTGGGTGGCCTTTTATCAAGATAGACGTATATGGTTCATGTTAGCAGATAGCTATAGTCTTCTGTAACCTGTCTTTCCTATGTATTCTCTCTCTCTCTCTGTCTGTCTCTCTCTCGCGCGCTCTCTCTCTCCCTCTCATTAGTTCACACATTATTGCAAAATACTAGAAAAAGAGAATCTTGGGGTTTGTAAAGTACGGAACTAGACAATTAGGGAGAGGTACGGAATCCCTTAAAACCTCCGGCTTATCCGGTTACATCTACCTTAACGTCGTTAACCGGACTCAGAGGCTTATCCAATTACGCCCAAACCGGATAATCGTAATTTAAGCTCCTCCTTCCCTACCCCTCTAGCTCTGCCTTTTTTTTATAGTTTTAAAAACGTATTTTGCTTTTTTGCTTATGTTAATGAGTTCCGCCTTTGCCTCCTCTAAAAGTGTTATATTTTAAGGTTATAATTATCCTGTACGAAGGGCACAGTTACATCGATTTTAGATTATTATTGTCCTGGTTTAGGTATCTTGGCTTAGGAGTAAATATATTTCGATTTAATGCTATAAACATCAAATTTTAACATCTTACTTTTCGATTATCGATTTTTAGATTTTGACGTCGAAGAGGACAAAAACAGGACTTGGCACACCATCTACTCTGCTCCCACAAGCAACACACAACATGGCCCTTATGGTTACACAGTTTAACGCAACTACAACATGAACAAACACATCCTGGTTGAATTCATTGAGGCCGAACGCCCAGATGTGCTGCTGTTATACAGCACATGTGTGCAAGGCACTCAACGAATCAGACGCTGGGGCTACAGTACACACCAGTCTAGTACTGATCTCTATAATGGTACTGCCATTATGGTGAACAGTACTATTCGGCATGATTTTCTAAACATTCCCTTCACCTGTCCTCACAACATGGGCCTATTATTATCCACACTATCTATGCCCGGCCTAATTCTAACATAAACATTCCTAATTTAATCCTTCTTTTTAATCACTCCAACATACCTGTTTATCTTCTTGTAGACTTAAATGCAAAACACACAGCCTTCCACGTCACCTACACTAACACACACGGGAACCAACTACAAAAACTAGTCACTCAAAACACCCATTACAACTCGGCTCACACTTCAACACCTTCTGTTCTAGTCCAGGGCAAACCTGACATTATTATCACAAACAGAGCCAGCCTCAAACTTCACCACCACATTACACCAGGTCCCCTCTCTGGCTCTCACCACATACCCATCACCCTTCACATCTCTTCAAATCCTATTCCTATCCCCACCAGGCAAATTCCTTCAGACTCTTTTAAACAACACCTATATAACATTAACCTCTCACAATTATGGCAACAAACACATTTCAGCCATTAACACACAGACAGCACATATACAATACTACCACACAGACTGCTAAAAATGCAGTGCCTAGAAAACAATACACTGTCAGATACCCTTTCCGTCAGTTTGAAAGGACGAAGCGCTTCCTCCTCCGCTATCGTCACCGCTTTTCCTCCAACCGACACAGACACACACGTCATGCGTGACCTCATTTTCTTGAGAAACATCATCCGCAGCTTGGATGAGGACTATGCCAGACACTGTCAATCCCTTATACACGCTGTTGAGACACACCACATACGGGACCCCCAAAAATTCTGGAACTTTATTCGGAAGGTCACTGGAGTCCCCAAAAAACACTCTTCCAACACAAAAAACATAAATATTACAGACCCAGCACAAGACATTGAACACTGAGTCGCTACACAGACACATCACCTCTCCAGATCCTATAATACATCTCGCCTCTCTCACTTCCACCCACCTCCTCAACACACCTTTCTCTCAACCTCTTGTAAAGTCCATAATTATACATCTTCCCTTCAAACCACCTGGTACTTCTGGACTCTCTCATCATATTCTCCGTCACGTTCCAGACTCTGTTATTTCCGCCCTTACTGACCTCTGAACGACTAATTAACACAAGACTTAGTAAAGACTCACCTATAGAGAAACCACCTCCTAACTGACAGACAATTTGGCTTCTGCGAACACCGCTCGACGCAAGCAACCCTCAGTATCATTCTGAACTACATTCATATCAATAAGGTTCAAGGATGTACAACAGCCCTGGTTGCTAAGGACATGGAGAAAGCATTCGATACGGTCTGGCATGCATGGCTGAAGTACAAGCTATGTAACCTTTTTGACCTTCCTCCGAATTTCAGAAAGTTGCTCTGCAACTTCCTCGATGGCCGTACGATGATAATCAAGTTTAAAAATTATCTCTCCTACTCCTTCACCCTTCACTCGGGAGTACCCCAAGGCTCAGTACTCTCTCCTACTCTGTGCACTATTTACACAAACGACATACCAGACCCTGAACACCAAAACACACACTAGCATATGCAGATGACATCATACAACTCACCGCACACGAAAAACTGCAGATACCTATCACTCAGACCACAACGCGAGGTCGACAGGATTAGTTTCTGGGAGATATTTTGGACTTACGCCAGTAAGTCCAAAATAACATACTTCTTCCCAAAAGGACGCCCACCACTATCTGTCGAACTCAGAACCACCACTACAAGAACACCCATTCCAAGAACACGAAACACTACTGTTCTTGGAGTTAACCTTGACTCCAATCTCAGACTCAACACCTACATCAATGCCACGAGAGTTATGGCTAGTACTGCCCTTAGGCGACTATGCAAGCTCAAAGGCTCACACCCACACACTAAGGCATACACAAGACCCTTATACGGACAATTATCACTTACACACCTGTTGCTATTTCACTAGCAGCGAATTCAGAACCGTGCACTGCGTTGGGTGCTGGACGTGGTGTGGAGCGACTTTGCCACAAGCTATTCTCTACACATCTTGACCGGCACCCCGGCGCTGAACGTTTTCTGGAAAGAGCTCAGTGACAGGCATATTGACAGATTAGAAACCCACCAGGACTCATGGACAACTTACCTTGACGAAATCATAAGACGGCAATACAACATTAAACCTTTTCCAGTCTCTATACAATCCTGCTCCTCTTCCTCTCTGCACTTAGTCCTCTAATCTCGGTCTTTCTGACCTGTCCCCTGCAGGGGTGGACCTTGAAGACGCCCGTGTTTTCCCAGCCAACCTTCCATTTTTCTTATCAATCTAAAAAAATAGCACTGAGAAATAGGCAACAGCTAGCCTTGCGTACGACGCACAGGTGACACCTACTGCCTGTCTTTTGCCACCCGAATCCGGACCAGCTTTGCAGTAGCGACTACACAGTCAGCAACATTTCCTCTCAGGCCAACAACGCCATGCGGCTGGGTCTAGCCCCGGCTTTTTCCCTCAGTCTCTTATCCTTCCTCTCCCTCCCTCCTATCGAAATCTCCCTTTCACACAAATGGGACTTACCTGGGAGTATCCTAATACTACTACTACTACATCTCGCTGCAGTGAGACACCTACTTTCTTCAAGAGACAGTGGTCGTCTTAGTATTCCCAGATAGACGGTCAATCTACGCTGTTTCAGAACATCTGAAGACTTTTCAGGTTAACTGAAATATAACCTTGTGAGGCCAAGCTATAGCCAGACGAGGACAGTTAATGCCATCTGAAGCCAGTCGATGCCCAGAGACCTGAAATACATTTCTGTGACCTTACATACATCTGTGACCTGAGATACATCTTTGTGACCTGAGATACATCTCTGTGACCTAAGATACACTTCTGTGACCTCTCTGAACATTTCTGTGACTTCGCTTGACCTACTCTTGGACTAAACCTTTTTTTTACACGATTTGCAGTGACTTAACATGCGTCAGAGCACGGCCTGACGTGCGTCGTAACGCGGCCTGACGTGTAGCATACTCCTGCCTGACGTGCGTCGTAACGCGGCCTGACACGTAATAATTACAATTTAAAGTGGTCACCTGATGCTTCATAAATTGTTCTCATCCTCAGATGCACTAGAGAGAGAGAGAGAGAGAGAGAGAGAGAGAGAGAGAGAGAGAGACAATGCCGTGATGTTCTCCCTCATACATACACTTACACGTTCACGACCAACACACACAAGATGTGCACCAAATCATTCTGACACAGAAATCATTAACTCTTCCAACTGTGAACTTGATCCAATACCTCTCTCCTTCCATTCCTCCATCTTCATCTCTATTCCTTCCTCTCCCCCTTCAGTCCTCCCTTTTACCCTCCCCAATCGCTTCCTGGTCCTTTTTTCTCCTCGTCCCCTCCCTCTCATCTTCTTCCTTTTAATCCCCCCCACCCTAACTGCTACCTTACTCCTGCTCCTCTTCCTCCTTCTACTTTACTCCCTCCTTCCATCTCTCCCTTCTCAACTAATGGGTGCTATACATCCCTGTTGCCCGGAGCAGCCATTACCCATCGAGTGACGCCAAGATAATGGGTTCACGGCCTCGCACCGGAGATTAATATGCGGAGGAGAAATAGGGTAGATTCTGACGACGAATGGGTTAATGGGGAAATGCAATTGAGAGAATTATGTGGGAGAAAGCTGGACTAGTGTAAGGTTGACTGGGTACGGCTGTTATTGTATTGGTAGTGAGGGGGTGGGGGAGGGCTGGGAGAGAGGGTTGAGAGAGGGTTGCGAGAGAGGGATAGGAGAGAGGGATCGAAGGGATAGGAGAGAGGGATCGGAGGGATAGGAGAGAGGGATGGGAGGGTGGGGAGGGAGGGAGGGAGGGAAGGAGAGAGAGTGAGAGAGAGAGAGAGAGAGGGTGATCAATTCTCTCTGTATACTTTGCCTCCCTCAAACACTCTCCCGCATAATATTTTTGTAATCTTGCGAAAGATTTTTTTTTTAAAAACTTCGCTTCGCAAAATCACGAGATTATATTCACTATCTGGATATTGTCCCGAGAGCTGTTGCAGTGTGTGTGGATACACAACAAGAGGCCAGGCATATCTTATATGCTTTGAGTCCACGTGTTCCAATTACTGTCACACAACATGCAAGGCAGAAGGAGACTTCTGTTGTAGCCAGGTGGTTCATCTCAGGAAATAGAAAGACATCCATGAACCTGTTACGGATGTAACGGAAACGAGTTTGGCGTCACAACAGGAACTCCACTCAAATAATCAACATTGTTCTCTTGGGCTGTGTTGCAAGCTTGCAACCAAGATATTTCTTCAAGGGCAATTGCTTTATGAACTCCTATGATCATTAAAACTATCGTAGATAAAACGAAAAGTATTACATCAAGTGACAAATGATGCTCAGTTGATGCTCACACTGAGAAGGCCTGGAAATCTTATATTGAACCTAACACAAAGGCAAAAAAAACTAGTGGGAATATGTTAGCACTAGTCTACAGGCAATTAGGGCTCAAAACACTAACTGAAAACTCTGCTGCAAAAAAAGTAGGCATACGGAATTGGAGGCAATTTTTTTCCCCCTGGCTTCAGACGTTGTTGACTGATAGGCTACAGAGATTTTTCAAAAATAGAGAGGAGGGACGCGTCACAAGCGGTGTTCCACAGGGGTCAGTGGTGGGCCTTTTGTTGCTTGCAATATACATAAACGATGAAGAATAGGGAATTAATAGCAATGTAAGCAAGTTTGCCGATTATATTAAAATAGCCATCATATTAATTCTGGCGAGGACACTCGAGCGCTCAGGAAGATCAGGATAGGTTGATGCAGTGGTCGGAGGAGTGACAGACGCAACCTAACGTAGACAAATATAAGGTTCTAAGCCTGGGGCAAGATAATAACCATGGCACTTAAAAACTTTATTTTAAAGATCTCAATCACTCTGAATGCGAAAAAGGTTTAGGAGTTCTAGTTAACAGTAATTTAAAGCCAAGACAAAATGCATAAGAGTTCGCAATAAAGCGAATAGATTTCTTGGCTTCATATAAAGAAGCATAAACGAGAATTCCTCAGGTTATACTTCAACTTTATATATCCTTGGATTATACAGCACAGTTCTGGTCATCGTATTACAGAATGAACATAAATGCATTAGAAAACATACAGAGAACGATGATAAAGTTGATCCCATGTATCAGAAATCTTTCCTACGAGGACTGGCTGAGGGCAATGAATCTGCACTCTCTAGGAAAGGAGTAGAATTAGTGGGGATATGATTGAGGCGGATAAATGGAAGACAGGCGTAAAGGGAATATAATAAGGAGTTAAAAGTATCTAACCAGAAAGGGTTCGCAGCAATGGGTTCAAGTTGGAAAAAAATATTTGATGATAAGAGTCGTGGATGAGTGAAACAAACTTCCGACTAGGTTCATTGAAGCGAAAACCTTTGGTAGCATTTAAAATAGGTTAGACAAGTACATACGCGAGTGTGAGTTAAACTTGCCTAACATGGGGTAACAGGGCTGCTGCAGTGCTGGTTTTTTCTTATGTTCCTTGGCCACCATAGTAGGAACTGATTACCCATCAACGAAGCAAGATTTGGTTGTGTCAGCTCCACTCCTATCACTAACAATACATCTTAAATTACTGTTCCAACACCCACCGGTACACCTGACGTCAGTGCTTCATCTGCCAACCCTGAGCCAAGTTCTTCTCCACTACCGAATGAAACTAACAAACAGCTGACCGACACTACCTGAACAAGTGTCGAGCCTCAGTATGAGTACCAGGGATATATCTGGTAGGTCTGGACGAGGGCGTGGAGAAGGATGTGCATGGAAAAAGTCGTGGAAGAGGATGTGCAAGAGGTCATGGAAAAGGACACGGAAGAGAAAAATGTAATTACCCAAGACCTCCAACACAGTCACGTGCCTCTAGGAACTCATAATTAGACTCACCAGCAACAAAACATACAGAGAAATCAGATGTTGAAACAGAAGCGCAATACAACTCTCAGGTACTCTCCCAGGTACCTAGACAGTGCTCCCGCTGTCACAGAAGAGGGAACACCGCTGACAGCTATCTGCGAGAATATAAGATACTTGTGCAATAGTTAGGTATCTTCATTCCGAAACGTTTCGCTTACACAATAGGATTCTTCAGTCGAATATAGAGGAGGCAGCAGAAGCAGTGGACTGGAACATTGTTCCAGACTATGAAGCAGAACTCTTCTCCAGACTGAGGGACTGACCACCTCAAAACTACTTCTTTCAGGGTGTGATAGACTGACTGCATCGTCTCTACATCTCCACACCTTCCGCTGCCTCCTCTCTATTCGATTGATGAAGCCTACTGTGCAGGCGAAACGTTTCGGAATAAAGATACATAAATGTTGCACATGAGTCTTTATTATCTACTTGTCAAATATTATTCATATTTGCGAGAAGGCTGCTGTCAAAACAAAAGGTGTTGGACAGACAAGATCAGTAGTTCTTGAGAGATTTACTATCAGTGGTATTAAATACCCACAAAATGATGAATTAAGACACATGTGCAACATCTAGATATCTTCAACTGTAGACGTTTCACTATCCAGTGGCTTTATCAATACATTACATGGACATAATATGTAGACAGTAGAAATATAAACAGCAGATAGCGGAAGATGAGATGCTCATCACCTGCTCTTAGGCAGAGGGACTGATCACCTTATTTTGCACTGTCTGCTGTATATATTTCTAGTCTTGTAATGTATTATTAAAGCCAGTGGACGGCGAAACGTTTACAAGATACCTAAATGTTGCATGTGTCACCCCCCCCCCCCCAGATACTCATATCTCAGCTCAGCAGGTTATTTTGTGCCTTACGTAAGTTACGTCCCAGTGGCTGCCCCAGTGTCCTACCCGTCTCAAGGATAAACATCTTGCACAGCTATTTAATTTAGTCAGGCTGAACACAAACATGAGAAGCCAGTCTATCAGTATCGTGTCTGCCAACATTGGAAGCTTCATTACCAGTGTTGGTGAGCTCACGCACAGTTTCGTGAACATGCTTCGCCCTGACATGATCGCCATTGATGAGACATTTTTGGAAGACAATACTCCAGTAAATTTTGCTAGAATTACTGGCTACACCTCATGGATGAGAAGAGACAGTTAAGGACAAGGAAGAGGAGTTATCGTATTCTTTTCTTTGAAGTTGCAATACATAATCACTAGGGAATTATGTTATTTAGGCCGTACATAAACTCTGGTGCTTCCTTACTAGAATGTGTAATGTTCAGACCTCAGTGGCAGCAAGCAGACCCGATCAACTTCTTGATGAAAAATGTATATTCACTTTTGCTTCAACATAAATACCAATATATTATAATTGTTGGTGACGTCAACCATTATCTCAGGAATTTCGATGAACTTCTTGAAGTGCTTGACATGAAAAACTGTGATGACTTCCCAATTAATATCTCTGGCTTCTTCCTTGACCCAGTAGTTAATGATCTTTCTGAAGGCACAGTCACTTGCAAACCTCTTGGCTACGTTGAATTATCTGACAATAAGGTAGTGTTTACGACACTCACGATATCAACACAATCTGGTTTTGGGCGAAAGAAATCTAGCTAACTCTTCACTTGGAGCTGCCACATATAATTAGAACGCCCTTTAATATGGTGATAACCAGGTGAATACCTCTCCAATACAAGTACATACCTCACCGGCAGTATGAAACGAAGCCTTCAGATCAGCTTTGATTTGTCATTCGTTGCGGAGAAGCCACTACTGCTAAGTGTAAGACTTGGAGGCGATATAAGACTAAGAGTCATCTCACTATCTGTAACAGAAACCTCCATAGGCAAGCCTGTCTGTAAATGAAGGACGTCCAAAACTGAATCATCTGCAGATGGGAGGCTGACACACAGAGGAAACTGGCATCAAGAAGAGTGGTTGCATTTGGTCAAGAACCGACAAGGATATTCACCCGATTAAATTATTCTGTCTCAGCTAGCAATCAAGAGAAAGCTAACCTCTTTACTGAACACTTTGCTGCCAAAGACGCAAGTTCCTGATCCAGTTAGGGAACCTCCTTTGCTCGCTGCTAGAACTGTGTCAAAGTTGTCAGAGGTGACAATAAAGCAGGATGAAGTATCTCCGTAAATTCCTGGACCAAGAAAAAACTGTGGGTCCAGAGAAGTTGAGCCCAAAATTACTGAGTAGATGTGCAGACCAAGTAGCATCACCTTTAACTCGGGTCTATCAGCACGGCCTTCTTTGTGGAAAGAGGCAAATGTAGTCTGTTCACAAAAAGATGAGCAGAACAGAAATTAACTACTGACCAGTGTCACTCCTGTCAATCACTGGCAAGCTTCTTGAGACAATAATCTCACGGCAAATTACAACACCTTTTTGACTACCACTCTGTTTTTCGTGAATGTCAATATGATTTCAGATAATGTCACGCTGCAGCTGCTCTGCTGCTAAAGTTCTCCACTAAGTAGAGTCACTGGATGAATCCAAGGTCAGCTGTGTAGAAGCACTGGACATTGCTGGCGCTTTCGGCATAGAATGGCACCAGGGACTCTTGAGAAAACTGCAAGCGCTTGAAGTCTCCGACTTTGCACTACGCCTCCTTAGTACTTTCAAGGTAGAACTGTAAGAGAAGTTTCCCAACGGCACAGAGTCAACAAACACTCTATCGGTGCCAGTGTTCCACAGAGAAGAGTGCTTGAGCCATTTTTATGGAATGTCTACTTCAATGACCTTCACCTCATCCTAGAATCCAATGCTTATTCAGATGAATGTACTCTGACATTTACTTATCCAAAAGAGGAAATTCCAGCTGCTCTAAGTTGCATAAATCACCAGCTTACACTTATATCAGCATGGAGAAAACGATGGCATATTATCTTTGCTTCAAAGAAAACAAATAATGATGGTCCCTAAACACAATGATGCTAATGTAGGAACCATGGTAAGAATCAATCGGAGCGTTGGAATCTGGGGATGTGGTGGATATCCTAGGGGTAAAACTGGATTCCAAACCATCTATGAAGAACCACATGGTAAATCTTGCAAGCAAGGAAGCCAAGAAGCTAGCAGCACTAAGGCATATCTCATGCCTGCTCGACAGTAGAGGCTGTAAAACTCTGTACTATATACAAGTGCGATCATACGTTGAGTATGCTCCACTTTCTTGGACTGTCTGCCCCGTCTCCTCTAGATTCAATAGAGAACCGAGGAAGATGACTTATCTTTCCCTTAGACTCGACTTGGGTAGATCTGCCATTCCAGCAGTCTTAAAACCCTGAGGAACGTGGGTGGTCTAAAGGGTTATGTACAAGGCCAATATTGTCCAGGTACCACACTTGTCACCACTTCGAGGGCAGCGAGAAGACGACAGCTATACCAAAAGACGGGCAGCGAACAGCAACTGCACTCTGGCTGTAAACCTTCTCAAGACCATTATTTCATCTGAGATTATTTATTCTTAGAATGACTCGAGTTTAGAACATGTTTATACAGCATAACAACATCGATGAAATAAAGCCAGTTCACCAAATGGAATCGCTGGACCACAGATGACTCCAACTTAATCCTTTTCCATATTTGTATATCTCATAACATTAAAAAGGCTTTCAAATGAGCTGATGTAGGTAACACGCACACGCATACACACTTGTGCGCGCACGCTCGCACGCACGCACACGCACACACACACACAGAAGGGAGAAACAGGAGCCTGAGCTGCAGAGGGAAAGGCAATGGGAGGAGGAGAGGGCAAAGGCAGTGTTTATTCATGGGCTGAAGGAGAGTGAGGGAAGGACACACACTGAAAGACGGCAGGCAGAAAGAAAGGAGATTGAGAGCATACTCAAAGAAATAGGTGAAGAAGACATGTCCGAGATTGTAAATTTTCAGAGAATAGGGGGGTACTCGAAGGGGAGAAAACGACCGCTCAAGCTGATTCTCAGGACAGAAACAGAGAGAGACAGAATCCTCCAAGAGAAACCACGATTGAAGGAAACGGAAGAATACAGGAGGGTGTTCCTAGACCGGGACAGAACAAAAACAGAACGACAGCAGCTGAGGGAGAGGACACAAAGGCGAAAGGAGCGAGGAGGAGGGACAAGGACAGAATCAGTAGAGGACAACCAGAGCAGGGCGGAGCAACAAGAACAAGCACACACAGAACCATCCCAAACACCCAACAACCAAGCACACTATCCCAACACAAACTACAACCAACAATCTCAGCCCCCACCCAACACTCCACTATAGAATCCCACAGTACACCACCAGGTCCCCCACCCTCACAGACCCCCAAAACACAGTAGTAGAGAGGAAACTGAAGGTATGGTACACCAATGCTGATGGAATAACAAATAAGTGGGAGGAGTGGCACGAAAGAGTCAAAGAGGCATCACCGGACATAATAGCTCTCACAGAAACCAAGCTCACAGGTATGATAACAGATGCCATCTTTCCAATGGGATACCAGATCCTGAGGAAAGACAGAGGGAACAGAGGGGTGGAGGAGTGGCACTGCTGATCAAAAACCGATGGGATTTTGACTGATGGAGAGAGGAGACGGAGGAGAAGCTGGGGATTACATAGTAGGGATGCTACAGTCTGGAGGTCCCAAGGTGGTAATTGCAGTGATGTATAACCCACCACAGAACAGCAGGAGGCCAAGGCAAGAGTATGATGAGAGTAACAGAGCGATGATTGACACTCTGGCAGAAGTGGCCAGAAGGGCTCGGCGAGCAGGCTAAGCTACTGATCATGGGTGACTTCAACCATAAGGAAATTGATTGGGAGAACTTGGAGCCACATGGGGGCCAAGAAACGTGGAGGGCTAAGATGCTGGAGGTGGTACTGGAAAATCTCATGTACCAACACGTAAGGGACACTACCAGAGAGAGAGGAAATGACGAACCAGCGAGACTGGACCTAGTATTCACCCTGAGTAGTGCAGATATTGAGGACATCAACATGAAAGCCCCTTGGGGCCAGTGATCATATGGTTCTAAGTTTCGAATACATATTAGAGTTACAAGTGGAGGGGAAGCAGGAAGGGCTGCACAAATGAAGCCAAACTACAAGAAAGGTGACTATGTGGGCATGAGGAACTTCCTGCACAGAGTTCAGTGGGACAGAGAGATGGCAGGGAAGTCAGTAGACGAGATGATGGAATATATGACAACAATTTGCAAGGAAGCTGAGGAGAGGTTTATACCCAAGGGTAACAGGAGAAGCGAAAAAGACAGGATGAGCCCATGGTTCACCCAAAGGTGCAGGGAAGCCAAAACCAAGTGTGCAAGGGAATGGAAGAGGTACAGAAGGCAAAGAACCCCGGAGAATAAGGAGAGCAGTCGTAGAGCCAGAAATGAATATGCACAGATCAGAAGGGAGGCCCAAAGACAGTACGAGAATGACATAGCAGCGAAAGCCAAATCTGACCCAAAGCTGCTGTACAGCCACATCAGGAGGAGAACAACAGTCAAGGACCAGGTGATCAGGCTGAGGAAGGTAGGAGGGAGGTCACAAGAAATGACCGGGAAGTGTGTGAGGAGCTCAACATGAGATTCAAAGAGGTGTTCACAGAGGAGATAGAAGGGCCTCCAGAAAGGAGGAGAGGTAGGGTACACCATCAAGTGCTGGACACAATACACACAAATGAGGAGGAAGTGAAGAGGCTACTAAGTGAGCTAGATACTTCAAAGGCGATGGGGCCAGATAACATCTCTCCATGGGTCCTGAGAGAGGGAGCAGAGGAGCTATGTGTACCCTAACAACGATCTTCAACACATCTATCGAAACAGGGCAACTACCTGAGGTTTGGAAGACAGCAAATGTAGTTCCAATTTTTAAAAAAGGAGACAGGAACGTAGCACTAAACTACAGACCAGTGTCACTGACATGTATTGTATGCAAGGTCATGGAGAAGATAGTCAGGAGAAGAGTGGTTGAGCACCTAGAAAGGAATGAGCTTATCAACGACGGCCAACACGGTTTCAGGGACGGGAAATCCTGTGTCACAAACCTACTGGAGTTCTACGACAGGGTGACAGCAATAAGGCAAGAGAGAGAGAGGTGGGTAGATTGCATATTCTTGGATTGTAAGAAGGCGTTTGACACAGTTCCACACAAGAGATTAGTGCAGAAGCTGGAGGACCAGGCAGGGGTAACAGGGAAGGCACTACATTGGATCAGGGAATACCTGTCAGGAGACAGCAGCGAGTCATGGTACGTGGCGAGGTGTCAGAGTGGGCGCCGGTGACGAGCGGGGTTCCACAGGGGTCAGTCCTGGGACCAGTGCTGTTTCTGGTATTTGTGAACGACATGACGGAAGGAATAGACTCCGAAGTGTCCCTGTTTGCAGATGATGTGAAGTTGATGAGAAGAATTCAATCGGACGAGGACCAGGCAGAACTACAAAGGGATCTGGACAGCCTGCAAGCCTGGTCCAGCAACTGGCTCCTGGAGTTCAACCCCACCAAGTGCAAAGTCATGAAGATTGGGGAAGGGCAAAGAAGACCGCAGACGGAGTACAGCCTAGGGGCCAGAGACTGCAAACCTCAATCAAGGAAAAGATCTTGGGGTGAGTATAACACCAGACACATCTCCTGAGGCGCACATCAACCAAATAACTGCTGCAGCATATGGGCGCCTAGCAAACCTAAGAACAGCATTCCGACATCTTAATAAAGAATCGTTCAGGACCCTGTACACTGTGTACGTTAGGCCCATATTGGAGTATGCAGCACCAGTTTGGAACCCACACCTAGCCAAGCATGTGAAGAAGCTCGAGAAAGTGCAAAGGTTTGCAACAAGACTAGTCCCGGAGCTAAGGGGTATGTCCTACGAGGGAGGTTAAGGGAAATCGACCTGACGACACTGGAGGACAGGAGAGATAGGGGAGACATGATAACAACATATAAGATACTGAGAGGAATTGACAAAGTGGACAGAGACAGAATGTTCCAGAGATGGGACACAACAACAAGGGGACACAGATGGAAGTTGAAGACTCAGATGAATCACAGAGATGTTAGGAAGTATTTCTTCAGTCACAGAGTTGTCGGGAAGTGGAATAGTTTAGGAAGCGATGTAGTGGAGGCAGGCTCTATACATAGCTTTAAGCAGAGGTATGATAAAGCTCATGGCGCAGGGAGAGTGACCCAGTAGCGGCCAGTGAAGAGGCGGGGCCAGGAGCTTTGACTCGACCCCTGCAACCACAACTAGGTGAGTACAACTAGGTGAGTACACACACACACACACACACACACACACACACTATGAATCGACCCCTGCAACCACAACTAGGTGAGTACACGCTAAACTGCCATATACATAAATGACCTGCAGGAGGAAATTGAATCGTACGCATCACCACTGATGTGAAACTAATGAGAAAGATAACAGCCGGAGAGCACATTGAGACGCTTCAAGATGACTGGAACACGCCACAAATGTGGTCAGGAAAGTGGCTCTCTGAATTTACTTCTGAAAATGAGAACAGGGAAGGACGGAAGCGAGGCGACTACGCACTGTGTACAACTTAGGAGGAGAGGCGCTACGGGCAACGTGCATGGTGAATGATCCGGGAGTAAACAGTGTACCAAGCATGTCACTAGAAGCATGAATTAATCCTATGACGTCATTGCTATATACCCGATTAGCTCTCTCAGGAACCTTAATAATAAAGAATTTGGAGCATTTTACACATCATATGTTAAGTCCACCTTGGAGTATGCAGCCCCAGCTTGGAGCCCACATCTCATCAAGTATATTCAGAATGTAGAAAGAATTATCATAAAGGCTCATGACGAAACAATTCTCAGAACTGAAATGAATAAAAGACAAAGAGACGAACTAAAATTAACAACTCAGGAAAAGAGGAGAACTGGGAAAGACATGATTGTCATGACGAATACTCAAGGGACTATAGAGTGGACAGGGACGGACTGAGATGTGATTAGAGGAAGCCAGGGGGCAAATGGAAACAATATGCAAATGAGCTACAGGGACACTAGGAGATGGAAATAAATGGTAAAAAAATACCGACACAATCTCATCTCAAGTATTTATACGGTTGACATAGATAAGACACTAGGAGATATATTTTGAGTGTCAGCGTAGAAAGTGGAACAAGAGGGGCGAGAAGGTAGTGTAGGAAAATACAGCACACAGTTTTATGAGTAAGAATAATCAAACACTGGCATAGCAGAGATCATTAAAGCTGATTGACACGAGTTAAGAGAGTCAGGAGTGATATATCGACCCCCTGTAAATACCACCACTATGCCACAGTGACATAGATAAGACATTACAGAGAAGGATAGACTGGCTGCTTATTCGTTAACTGCGAGGTGTTTTACCACCACCATAAGTTAATTCACAAAGTAAAAGAGCATGAAAGGCTAAAGGGTAAAGAACTACAATGCATCGCTGAATACTTAATAGGAATGAAGTTCTATCTGAAACGTGTATGGAGGCTCCACCTCTTGTGTTTGTATTAAGATTCCTACTCATTGTATAATGCTAGGTGTGACGAGTGTCACCAGGGTGGAGTGTCATAAAACTAGCAGGTGAAGTGTAATATACCTAGTTGGATGACTCTTATTAGGCCAGCATGGTCCGGTGGACAGCACACTGGCCTGCGAGGCTTAAAATTCACTTGCCATGGGTTCGAATCCCACCAAGTTTGTAATTTCTTTGCAGTCGTGTTATTTTGATTTCGCGAGTCATGATTTAAACAGTATATATTTGAAGTTATTAGATTTAATTATTTAAATATTTCGTAAATTTCTGTAAGAAAGTTATGATGTTTTCTTGCGATATATAATACAAGATCAATTGTTATCAAGTAGCTGCCATATTGATATGACTTGCCTATTAATTCATGTCATTTTAAATTATTACTGCTGTTATCATTGTCGTTATTGCTGTTATTCATTATTATTCTTACAAGTGTTGATTGTTGTAATTTATCACATATAGACAGCGGATAAGTTTCAGCAGGAGTTTTTAACTATCAGTATAGTGTGACAAGTGTTCCCCCGCTTGATCCTGTTCTAGCAAGGTGTGTGGGAACACTTACACCTTTCTTTGTATGTGTTGTTGGGGGGGAGATGTTCCCACACACCTTGCTAGAACCAGATCACACGGGAAACTGTTGATACACTGTCTTGGTAGTTAAAAACTCCTACTTAAACTTATCCGCTGTCTATAAACTTAAATTACAACAGTCAATACATGTTAGAATAATAACAAACGATAACAATAGCAGCAACGACAATAACAACAACAATAATAATAACAGTAGTAGGGATTACAGTATTCTTGACTGGTGGAAACAGTTATATACAGCCTTAATGACCCTCGTGTAGTTCGTAGGCTTTAAAACCAATTAACAGACCCGTTCACCGGCGCTGGCTAGAGGTCAGACAGCAGCTGGCTGCTCTTGTTGTGAGGAGAAATATCTTCTTCGCTGAATCACTTGCCGTCTCTCTTACAAACACATTATTTTACGCTGTCTCGTGTTGGACGAGTCTGTGGACCCTGCAATATTTGTGTCAGTTTAAGACATCGTCGATGCTTCATTGTGAACTTGGCGAGACCTCGTGCCAAGGAAGCATAACCTACAAAAATGTCTGTGGGTCCTGTCATTATTTTGTGCCAGTTGGAGAATCAGCTGCGTTCTTCTGTGGACGGTGGAAAATTTTCATGCCAGAGAGAGAGACAAACATTTTTTAAGACGCAAATCTGCAGCGTGTTGTGTGGACATTGTCATTATTTCGGTGTCAATGTGGTTTCCACTAAGATTCCTCTCTTGTGGATATATCATATTGTAAGGTATTTTCTACATAGACACTATGTATTGTAGACTTATATGCTTACATGAATGGAGAAATAGACTCAATGTGGCTAATGTGAGACTTTAAATCGAGTTATCTGTTGTACTTACCTATTTGTGGTTGCAGGAATTGAGTCACAGTTCCTGGCCCCGTGTGTGAGTTATCACCAATCATGTATGAACGTAGAAGTTCGTCTATATGGACTTGGTACTAGTCCATGGGTGGACTCTGATAAATATTGTTAAAGCTACCACCAAGGAAGAACCTGAGTAATTAATAAACCATCAAAGTTCAGGAAGGTGAAAATATTAAATATACACTTAAAAATGATTCATTACACCGGGGGGATATATGTATCTAAATGTATTAAGAATTAAGTAGAGCTTATTAGTGAACAAACCCAGTGTTCTCCCTCACATCTCAAGTATTTATACAGTTTTGCGTATTTACCAGTTATTATGACTGAGTGAATACTTATGCATTATGTACACTGTGGGGAATTTATATATCAAGTGGTTTAAAGCGAAGAGCATACTGCGACTGTTGACAAGGGATTTGAACCCGAGTCGTCCAGCCAGCCTCTCAAACGGGAGGAGAATGAAATTAGTCCCTGAGCTTTCCACTCCCCTGAATGTTCCCGGCGTTAGAGGAAAGATACCTAGTGTTCTCACTGGACACCTGATGTCTTGGGGCATTCTAGCGTAGTGATCCAGGGCGTCGAGAGTTTACCTAACTTCCCGGGAGGCTGCCTACATAACTCCGGTTCAAATTCCAGCCAGTCGTAGTATCTTCTTTTGAGTTATCAAGATTGATGGACTGAACACATCGACTCCAGGTTGAGGGACTGATTACCTTAAACTCCTTCTCATCTTCCACAGTTCATCTCTGTAATGGACTGAGAAAGTTACTGGTTGGTGAAACGTTTCAACAATAAAGGTATCGAAGCGTTGCACAAGTGTTTAACTCATCAACTTCTCGGTTCTCTGAAACATTTATATTCAGTTCGTGTCAGACACAGTAACATCTTTGGATCTTGATACAGGGAATCCTACGCTTGCCTAACATACAGGCATGAACTGCTTCCACCTGTAGATTTTTGCATGGTGACGCCGCCTTAGACTGCTTCGCCTCACTTATCTGCAGTATACGAGTCCCTTCCCTGCTCACAGGCTGAGGGACTCATTACCTCAAACTCCTCATCTTCCACAATTCATCTCTGTACTGGGCTGAGACAGCCACTGGTTGGCGAAAAGTTTCCACAGTAAAGATACCCAAAAGTCTCTCATTTATCAATCCAGAGATAACCAACAACGTGGAATTATCTAAAGCCAAACTCTGGACAGAAAGTTATCATCACTGGATTGTCGTGTAACCATCAGCAAGACATTAGTATGGAGCCTACATAAGATTCTTGTGAGATAAAGGCAACAGGAATACCAGAACACGCTTTGACTAAGAGATGTGTAAGGATATACAAAACCATATAAGAAATCTTATTAGTGAAGATTCAGAGAGCCAGTGAACCAGTGCCAAGATAAGACAGATACAGAGACAGCCCTCCTCTCTAAACAATTACCACAAATTCGAGAAGCTGGCATGGGTCAACGATAATCAAAGAGACCTCGTTCACTCACACACAAACGCATAGTTAAATGGTGTCATACAACAATGAATAATAACACACATACAAGACACATGTGAGAAGGCCATGTCCCCTGCCTGGTACAGTCAACAGAAAATAAAGCTTGAGAAATCCTAAAACTCAAATTACATCTTGTGATCCTGGCCAGTCGTCACGTCCTTACCTACCTCAGTAAAATAGACTACGCAAAATAAATTACATACATCTTTCACACATAACACAAAATATTACTACCGAATTTTCTGCATAGAATGACAGTAACACAAATTTTGCGATGAAATTTTTTCATCATAGAATACCGTGGCTGGAACAATACATAAATAATACACTAATGACTACATTTCGGACCATTAACAAGTCACACAATAACAAGTCCACACATCAACAAGTCACAAATTACCAAGTCATCATTAACAAATCACAGTGTGACTTACAGATGGTCAAGTCGGACCGAAACGTCGTCACGAATTTGATTATATTAGGTAAACATCTCGTGCACAAGATAATCCCTCAGATAAAAATATACGTATTTACTACTAAGTTAATATTTACAAACGTCTGTTTTGTCAAGTCACTGTAAACAATGCATTATCAATTTCTACACTGATATGCCTATTTAACAGAAAAATATTTGATTGTAGGTCACTTTCTAGGCATATTGCACCTGCTAGAAGAGGGTAAAGAAAAATGTACGTGAGTACAGAAGGATACACGTGAGCACAGGATACAGAATGATACAGGGAGTACATGTAAGCACAGGTGAGTACAAAGGGTACACGTGATTACATGAGAGGACAGGAGAGCATATGAAGGCACAGGAGGTTATAAAAAAGTATAAGAGGGTACAGGAGAGTATAAAAGGGATACAGAAGAGCACAAAAAGGTACAGGAGGGTACAGGAAGGTTCAGGAGGATAGTAAAGAGAGGTACAGGAGTGTATAGAAGGATACAGAGGACAGGAGAGCACAGGAAGGTACAGGAGGGTACATGGGAGTACAGGAGGTTACAGATAATGTCAGTCAGCTCTGAGCAATAACCAGCCATGAGAGGCTTCCTAGCACGCCTCACATGATCAACAAGTATCACCAGCCTGCAAGAAGAGGTCTTGAGAGCTTCATAACTCTGCACCACAACACAGTCCTCACCATGGCGTCTCCAATCCCGTGGTCTACACAATGGTTTGTGACCACGCATCCAAAGAGGATAAGCGTGGGGTTAAGGACACTTTTCTTCCTTCCTCTCTGACCAAACGTCACCCTTCCCAAACACACACCGGGGTTATTCCAACCCCAACTTCCCCCCCCCCCCCCACACACACGAAGATCCTTCTGGTAAATGAGACACTCTTGCAACATTTGGACTGTACACATCGACTCCAGGCTGAGGGACTGATTACCTCAAACTCTTACTCATATTTCACCGTTCTTCTCTGTATTGGACTAAAGAAGCCACTAGCTGGTGCAACGTTTCCAGGATAAAGACACCCAAATGTTGCACAAGTGAGAATGTTGCACAAGTGACAGTGTTGCACAAGTGACAGTGTTGCACAAGTGACAATGCCTACATCTGCTGAATCTCATCTGACTCTTGTGTGTGGAAAATCACACAGCTTTTGATTTCCTGAACCGTTAAAACCTCCCTAAGTGGGAAGGAAAGGAGGGGAGGAGGAGCATACCCACCTATGCCTATGAGTGGTGCCACATTTTCTTATCCACTCTTAATTTGTAAGACTAATCTAGTAATGAAGCCTCCATAGGCTAATGTATTATTCACTACTACTTATACGTATTTAAGCTAAGTTAGAGTTAGACGTAGATTAATCTAGCTTGTTATCTACAACAACCTCTTACAATTGTGAACGGTGGGCACTTGTTCCAGCCAGCCACGAGTGCCCACTGCCTAGGGAACCAGCTCCTGTCTATAGGACTTCAGTCACGAAAAATCCTGTGCGCGAGTGAAGCCAGTGACTAAGAGCTGCCCAAGTGCAAATCAATCAACAACCTAGTTAATTAGGACGACTTATCCTACGACAGGTCGATAACACATTACAACATAAATTAGATAACATTTCGCTGCTATACCAAGCACGTGACTCAAATACAAGTATATCAGGTGTCCCAACGTATGTACAGGAGCTCCCACACTCCACGAGTAAGTACCAAGTATCATAAAATTTGATGTGCAGTCCTTGTATCTTATTGGAGCCGAGTGGTGAGGGGTCCTTGTCATATCCTCCAGCCCACCAGCAGAGATGCAACATATCTGCAACCGGCCTACATGTGTAAACTAGAGGTAAGAATTCAGGTAGACAAAAATGAGATGGCAGGTTTCTGGGTTGAATTCCATAACTGACTTGACTAGATCACTAACGTGATCAGTCATAACCCACAGACACCCTTTATTCTACACACCGTATATAAGAGCCAATCTCCCTGCTTGTGCTTCAGATTCTTTTAGACAAAATTGTTCCTCACTTGCTCCTAGGCTGAGGGGACTGATTACCTGGTCTTTCACTTTCTTCTGTATATATTTCTACTCTCTTCATATTGTATCCATGAGCCACTTTATGGCAAAAAGTCTCTAAGATGTTGCACATGAGTCTAATTCTTCTACTTAACTCCTGCCATTATGTGTATACAGTCAGCTCTCTTCCACACCTCTATTATGTGCGATTTTTTTTGTGTAAACTAGATTTAAAAAGCCCATCCAAGATTTAATAGCACTTTGAAATGCCTTTATATTTTGCCCTATTCAATTTTGAATGCAATTTGTCAATCGCTTAAAAAAAAACTATATAAAAGAGTTTCATAAGATCGTTAACCGTATATGTCCGCTTAAAATTACCATGATTTTTTTTCCTCCTTACACTCTATTACACCACTAAAATCCTGAATTTAATGATATTTCGACATATATACCTCCTGCGTATGTGAATGTCGTTTATGAAAGTATTCTCTACGTGGATCCCAATGTCAGTTTTCACACAGAGGCGAAAGCTAGAATATATTTCTTCTCCTATATTTTACTGATTTGAGTGTTGCTGTGTACTTTATTGATATATGCGCATGTATTTCCATAAATAATTGTTCCCTTGCATGCATGTGAATATCGTACTGTATTTACTTTGTGTATATGCTTGTATATATGTATGTGTGTGTATGTATATATAAATGCATGTATATACATACATGCATTTATATATACATACACACACACATACATATATACAAGCATACACACAAAGTAAATACAGTATTATATTCACCGAGGTTTCACAGTGCACACTACTACATTCTACAGTTTATGTTTAATTCTATCTCTACTACTACTATTACCTTATTACTGGCGCTACCACCACCACCACTACTACAACTAGTACTATCACCACCAGCACACCCCTACTACCACCAGTACACTACTATTATCACCAGTAGAACTTATTACCACCACCATTAAGGAGCGTGTTTAATACGTCCACCCAAACTGGTGTGCAAGTTTGGGTGGACGCCAGAAGTATTCCCATGCACCAACAGGGTATTCCCATGCAGAAGTATTCCATGCCCCTACAGGGTATTCCCATGCAGAAGTATTCCCATGCCCTACAGGGTATTCCCATGCAGAAGTATTCCCATGCCCCTACAGGGTATTCCCATTAAGAAGTATTCCCATGCACCAACAGGGTATTCTCATGCAGAAGTATTCCCATGCACCTACAGGGTATTCCCATGCAGAAGTATTCCCATGCGCCTACAGGGTATTCCCATTAAGAAGTATTCCCATGCACCAACAGGGTATTCCCATGCAGAAGTATTCCCATGCACCTACAGGGTATTCCCATTAAGAAGTATTCCCATGCACCAACAGGGTATTCCCATTAAGAAGTATTCCCATGCACCTACAGGGTATTCCCATTAAGAAGTATTCCCATGCACCTACAGGGTATTCCCATGCACCTACAGGGTATTCCCATGCACCTACAGGGTATTCCCATGCACCTACAGGGTATTCCCATGCACCTACAGAGTATTCCCATGCACCTACAGAGTATTCCCATGCACCTACAGGGTATTCCCATGCACCTACAGGGTATTCCCATGCACCTACAGGGTATTCCCATGCACCTACAGGGTATTCCCATGCACCTACAGGGTATTCCCATGCACCTACAGGGTATTCCCATGCACCTACAGGGTATTCCAATGCACCTACAGAGTATTCCCATGCACCTACAGGGTATTCCCATGCACCTACAGATTATTCCCATGCACCTACAGGGTATTCCCATGCACCTACAGGGTATTCCCATGCACCTACAGGGTATTCCCATGCACCTACAGGGTATTCCCATGCACCTACAGGGTATTCCCATGCACCTACAGGGTATTCCCATGCACCTACAGGGTATTCCCATGCACCTACAGGGTATTCCCATGCACCTACAGGGTATTCCCATGCACCTACAGGGTATTCCCATGCACCTACAGGGTATTCCCATGCACCTACAGGGTATTCCATGCACCTACAGGGTATTCCCATGCACCTACAGGGTATTCCCATGCACCTACAGGGTATTCCCATGCACCTACAGGGTATTCCCATGCACCTACAGGGTATTCCCATGCACCTACAGGGTATTCCCATGCACCTACAGGGTATTCCCATGCACCTACAGGGTATTCCCATGCACCTACAGGGTATTCCCATGCACCTACAGGGTATTCCCATGCACCTACAGGGTATTCCCATGCACCTACAGGAACACAAACAATGCTCATGTACAACAATGTTTTTTTCCATCACAATGTTTACAATGAGCCAGTTGGTCTCCTGTTGTGCTCCTCTGGTGCTGTCCATTTGTATCTTAAAGCCCCATTGCCTATGTATGATGAAGTCTTCAGTGCCTATAATTATGCATGTTAAAGCAGTTATTGCAGAAATGTATGTTAAAGCTGTCATTCCCTACATGTATGTTAAAGCTACCATTGCCTATATGTATGATAAAGCTACTATTGCCTATATGAATGTGTGTTAAACCTACTAAAGCTTATACCGTATGAATGTAAGTAATAATGTTAATACAAGGTGCAAATAAATGTTTAAAGTAATGAATGTTTGGTAAATATATGGAAACATGTGCAACAGAGATATTTATCGCAGTCACGTTTCCCTCACTATCGAAACGTGTTCCTTGACCTCACATACTAAAATAGGAGCAAAGTTGCGACTCGCTGTAGCCTCCGCCACTGACAACGTGCTCAGTCGTATATAGCAATTAAGGTTCACTATTATACGATACCCGTTTTTTCGATGCCGCGCAGCTAAAAAAAAAAAAAGAAACGTGCGCATTACTTCTAGGAATATTTTGCAAATAATTGTAATAATACTACTGAGACAAATACAGGTCCTTGTGACTGTGTGTTGTGTGTACGACCTTGCTATCAACTCGTTAAGCTTCCTATCCCTTCGTTAAGTTCTAAGCTTGCTGTCCTCCTCTTTATATTCACTATCCCCTCTTCGCGCTCTCTATCCCCTCCTTATGCTGTTATCGCCTCTTTATGCTCGCTATCCCCTCTTTACGTTTTCTATCCCTTCGTTAAGCTATCTCCTCGTTAGATTTCTTCTCTCGATAATCTTGTTAACCTCTAGTTCAGTTTGTCGTCTCGTTAGGTTAGGTTAAGTTTGTCAGGAAAAAGGATAAGTGTTTCCTGACTCGGGTCTTAGTTATATACTGATCCGCCACTGGAGCTTTTGGTCATCTGACCGAGACCTTCTCCTGGCTTATCCCTTCATCCCTTTAAAAATTAATATTTTTGATTAAAAACTGAAATGAAATCATTGATGTGTTAATTAAATTAGACAAAAATTCAAATTTTCACGGCAGTATAGTGAAAGTTTATGCACTAATTCAATTTCAATTTCTAACTTATGTTAACACTGCACAAATATTTTTTTGGACTATGTCGATAATATAATATAAAATTCGGTAATTGACACAGACAAATTGAGAATAAAAAGTCACAGCACCGTGACGGGAAAAACACACAAATAACCCGCGCACAGGAGACTGAAATTCAAGACGACGTTTCGGTCCGACTTGGAGCATTAACTAGGCATAAGTTTCGGTCTCTACGTGAGGGTTATTCGTGTACCCACAAAATGGTTTAGAAAAGCACATGAGCAAACAATAGCATAAATGTATTTTCAAATGTTTCTGTCATGGGAAATTTATCAAACCAGGGTACGGGTGGGGTTAGAACCCATGGCGAGCGAGTTGTAAAACTCCAAGCCAGTGCGTAAGCCACTGGCTTGGAGTTTTAACGAATTGTTTCCACGACCTTGATCATTTCCGACTCTTCCTAAAAATGCCCTAGTATATATATATATATATATATATATATATATATATATATATATATATATATATATATATATATATATACAATGTTTGTCAGGAAACAGGACAAGTGTTTCCTGACTCGCGTCAGATGGAACTCTGGGTCATCTGACCGAGGCCTACCGCTGGCTTACCGGTCCACCCTTTTAAAAATAATTGGTTATAATTATAACCCTAATTATAACCAATTATTATATGTTCTAGTGTTTCCTCACTAACAATATTATAGTCCAAATCGAAAACTTAACAGGAGACTGTGATGTATATTTTTCTCAGCGTATAAATGCTGAAATTTTACTTTATTCTTAAGCTGAGTGACTCCCCTGAGTTTAACTTTAATCATAAGAATAAAAATGAATCTCAGTAGGACTACTGACCTATGCTAGGCAGGTCCATCTCAGAACCATTATAACCAGATGTATTAAGCCTAGAAGATTGCCTATGCAATTAACCAACTATAATTATATTGTCAAACCTATAATGTAGGAACAATATAAAAATCAAAGTGCAGGCAAGGTGTGAGCAAAGTAGTCACTCACTGTTTTAAAGTGCAGGTAAAGTGTGAGCAAAGTAGTCACTCACTGTTTTAATACTTACAAACAACATATTTCAATAAATGAATTGTTAAACCTCTCAAAGGACTAAGTAAAACAAGCAAGGCAGCCGGACTCCATAAAAATAGACTAAGATAGACTAAGTTTCTAAGGCGGATTGTTTTTATTTTTAACAAAGAAAACAACTTTCATTGTTGTAAAACATATTTTCACCCTTAAGATTAGAAACTAAACTCAGGCCATAAAACTAACATGTGTATAGGTGCAAGAACTGAACTTTAAAATGGGTTGTGATCATGCTAAATAAGCCACGACTCCACAATATTTCACTGGAAAACAGAATGACTTGTAAGTAATGCTTTAGAATTAGTTCATCATACAGAAACAAGTGTTTCTCATGTATGAGCAGAGTCCTGGTTTCGTGGCCAGCAGTTACTGCATATTTATGGTGTTTAACTCTGGTCTTAAGTGTCTTCCAAGTTGCTGCAACTATAAACCATAAACTATAAACCTCACCTGGTCCATGAGTCATAAACCTAAATTTTTCCTAATAGGGCCTTGCCGAAACTTAATATATTTCTGCTTTTATAAATTATTGAGATTATGTGTTACTAACAATGTCGTTTCCGTCAACAATACTCTCTACAGGAAAACCTAAGATTTTGCAACGAGAAATCCTATAAGCAGTCTTAATTAATTTTATTAATGGATAAATTGGAAATGAATTATTAAACATATATTACTTCCAGATCAAATTTGGTTGTAATAGATAGATGACATTTTTTTTTCATTGTGGACAGATGGTCAAAATTTTAGTAACGTCTTGGATATCTAAATGATTCTCATCCTTGAATTAAATTCAAGTTTGTTATGAAACCAAAGTTAAGGTCGTCTTAATGTTTTCTACAACTGGATAGATGGATAGATGAGAACTATTAATTCAATACTACAACCGGATAGATGGGAACTATTAATACAATACTACAACAGGATAGATGAGAACTATTAATACAATACTACAACAGGATAGATGGGAACTATTAATTCAATACTACAACCGGATAGATGGAAACTATTAATACAATACTACAACCGGATAGATGGGAACTATTAATACAATACTACAACAGGATAGATGAGAACTATTAATACAATACTACAACAGGATAGATGAGAACTATTAATACAATACTACAACAGGATAGATGAGAACTATTAATACAATACTACAACAGGATAGATGAGAACTATTAATACAATACTACAACAGGATAGATGAGAACTATTAATACAATACTACAACAGGATAGATGGTAACTATTAACACAATACTACAACCGGATAGATGGGAACTATTAATACAATACTACAAAACCACCAATACGAGCGCAGTTAACTCTTAGGAATTTGTATTTTTTACACACCGGCTGTCTCTCACCGAGGCAGGGTACACCAGCTGTCTCTCACCGAGGCAGGGGTACACACTACCGGCAGTAACTCTCACCGAGGCAGGGTACACCAGCCGTCTCTCACCGAGGCAGGGTACACCAGCTGTCTCTCACCGAGGCAGGGTATCTACCAGCTCCAGCGTCTCTCACCGAGGCAGGGTACACCAGCCTTCTCTCACCGAGGCAGGGTACACCAGCTGTCTCTCACCGAGGCAGGGTACACCAGCCGTCTCTCACCGAGGCAGGGTACACCAGCTGTCTCTCACCGAGGCAGGGCACGCCAGGGCGGGTACACCAGCCGTCTCTCACCGAGGCAGGGTACACCAGCCGTCTCTCACCGAGGCAGGGTACACCAGCTGTCTCTCACCGAGGCAGGGTACACCAGCCGTCTCTCACCGAGGCAGGGTACACCAGCCGTCTCTCACCGAGGCAGGGTACACCAGCTGTCTCTCACCGAGGCAGGGTACACCAGCCGTCTCTCACCGAGGCAGGGTACACCAGCCGTCTCTCACCGAGGCAGGGTACACCAGCCGTCTCTCACCGAGGCAGGGTACACCAGCCGTCTCTCACCGAGGCAGGGTACACCAGCCGTCTCTCACCGAGGCAGGGTACACCAGCCGTCTCTCACCGAGGCAGGGTACACCAGCCGTCTCTCACCGAGGCAGGGTACACCAGCCGTCTCTCACCGAGGCAGGGTACACCAGCCGTCTCTCACCGAGGCAGGGTACAAGCGTCTCACGGCAGGACCCAGCCGTCTCTCACCGAGGCAGGGTACACCAGCCGTCTCTCACCGAGGCAGGGTACACCAGCTGTCTCTCACCGAGGCAGGGTACACCAGCTGTCTCTCACCGAGGCAGGGTACACCAGCCGTCTCTCACCGAGGCAGGGTACACCAGCCGTCTCTCACCGAGGCAGGGTACACCAGCCGTCTCTCACCGAGGCAGGGTACACCAGCTGTCTCTCACCGAGGCAGGGTACACCAGCCGTCTCTCACCGAGGCAGGGTCACCAGCCGTCTCTCACCGAGGCAGGGTACACCAGCTGTCTCTCACCGAGGCAGGGTACACCAGCTGTCTCTCACCGAGGCAGGGTACACCAGCCGTCTCTCACCGAGGCAGGGTACACCAGCCGTCTTCACCGAGGCAGGGTACACCAGCCGTCTCTCACCGAGGCAGGGTACACCAGCCGTCTCTCACCGAGGCAGGGTACACCAGCCGTCTCTCACCGAGGCAGGGTACACCAGCCGTCTCTCACCGAGGCAGGGTACACCAGCCGTCTCACCGAGGCAGGGTACACCAGCCGTCTCTCACCGAGGCAGGGTACACCAGCCGTCTCTCACCGATGCAGGGTACACCAGCCGTCTCTCACCGAGGCAGGGTACACCAGCCGTCTCTCACCGAGGCAGGGTACACCAGCCGTCTCTCACCGAGGCAGGGTACACCGGCTGTCTCTCACCGAGGCAGGGTACACCAGCCGTCTCTCACCGAGGCAGGGTACACCAGCCGTCTCTCACCGAGGCAGGGTACACCAGCCGTCTCTCACCGAGGCAGGGTACACCAGCCGTCTCTCACCGAGGCAGGGTACACCAGCCGTCTCTCACCGAGGCAGGGTACACCAGCCGTCTCTCACCGAGGCAGGGTACACCAGCCGTCTCTCACCGAGGCAGGGTACACCAGCCGTCTCTCACCGAGGCAGGGTACACCAGCCGTCTCTCACCGAGGCAGGGTACACCAGCCGTCTCTCACCGATGCAGGGTACACCAGCCGTCTCTCACCGAGGCAGGGTACACCAGCCGTCTCTCACCGAGGCAGGGTACACCAGCCGTCTCTCACCGAGGCAGGGTACACCGGCTGTCTCTCACCGAGGCAGGGTACACCAGCCGTCTCTCACCGAGGCAGGGTACACCAGCCGTCTCTCACCGAGGCAGGGTACACCAGCCGTCTCTCACCGAGGCAGGGTACACCAGCCGTCTCTCACCGAGGCAGGGTACACCGGCTGTCTCTCACCGAGGCAGGGTACACCAGCCGTCTCTCACCGAGGCAGGGTACACCAGCCGTCTCTCACCGAGGCAGGGTACACCAGCCGTCTCTCATCGAGGCAGGGTACACCGGCCGTCTCTCATCGAGGCAGGGTACACCAGCTGTCTCTCACCGAGGCAGGGTACACCAGCTGTCTCTCACCGAGGCAGGGTACACCAGCCTTCTCTCACCGAGGCAGGGTACACCGGCCGTCTCTCATCGAGGCAGGGTACACCAGCCGTCTCTCATCGAGGCAGGGTACACCAGCCGTCTCTCATCGAGGCAGGGTACACCAGCCGTCTCTCATCGAGGCAGGGTACACCAGCTGTCTCTCACCGAGGCAGGGTACACCAGCCGTCTCTCACCGAGGCAGGGTACACCGGCCGTCTCTCATCGAGGCAGGGTACACCAGCTGTCTCTCACCGAGGCAGGGTACACCAGCCGTCTCTCATCGAGGCAGGGTACACCAGCCGTCTCTCACCGAGGCAGGGTACACCAGCCGTCTCTCATCGAGGCAGGGTACACCAGCCGTCTCTCACCGAGGCAGGGTACACCAGCCGTCTCTCACCAAGGCAGGGTACACCAGCCTTCTCTCACCGAGGCAGGGTACACCAGCCGTCTCTCACCAAGGCAGGGTACACAAGCCGTCTCTCACCGAGGCAGGGTACACCAGCCGTCTCTCACCGAGGCAGGGTACACCAGCTGTCTCTCACCGAGGCAGGGTACACCAGCCTTCTCTCACCGAGGAGGGGTACACCGGCCGTCTCTCATCGAGGCAGGGTACACCAGCTGTCTCTCACCGAGGCAGGGTACACCAGCCGTCTCTCACCGAGGCAGGGTACACCAGCCGTCTCTCACCGAGGCAGGGTACACCAGCCTTCTCTCACCGAGGCAGGGTACACCAGCCGTCTCTCACCAAGGTAGGGTACACCAGCCGTCTCTCACCAAGGTAGGGTACACCAGCCGTCTCTCACCGAGGCAGGGTACACCAGCCGTCTCTCACCAAGGTAGGGTACACCAGCCGTCTCTCACCGAGGCAGGGTACACCAGCCGTCTCTCACCGAGGCAGGGTACACCAGCCTTCTCTCACCGAGGCAGGGTACACCAGCCTTCTCTCACCGAGGCAGGGTACACCAGCCGTCTCTCACCGAGGCAGGGTACACCAGCCGTCTCTCACCGAGGCAGGGTACACCAGCATTCTCTCACCGAGGCAGGGTACACCAGCCTTCTCTCACCGAGGCAGGGTACACCAGCCTTGGTGTTTCCAGTTCTTCACAGTTGCGAACTAATAAGAGCAACATTGTAGAGGTTCCCGGCTGCGTCCACTCCTTCATTACGTTGAAGTGTCGCAAAGTCACTAAGTACCGACAAGTGACTGAAGTAAAATTCCGCGGAGTCTGTCGATACCGAGTGATTTCCTTTCTTGTTATGGCATTTATATCCATATACACTACGTGTGTTGGAATATACTCTTCTTCCCTTGCACTTTCTCATCATTGTAAATTCTGTGATAAATGGTTTGAAAACCGACAAGTTGAGGATCGAGACACATATGCAACATATGTTGCATATGTTGCATATTATGCAACATATGTTGCATAAGTGTCTCATTGTAAATTCTGACTCCACCTATTTTTTAATGACACCCAACACACTCTCTTCATAAGTCAACTCTGACATCAGTGTTGTAATGGCCCCTAGACTCTCTCATCATAGTCAACTCTGACATCAGTGTTGTAATGGCCCCTAGACTCTCTCATCATAGTCATCTGACATCAGTGTTGTAATGACCACTAGACTCTCTGATCTCACCACGCCTCTCTCGTACACTATTATTTTGTGAATATAAGAGTTCCCAATTCTTATGTTCTTTCACATATTTTCAAAATCACCTCTCTGCGTATAGACCAATAGCTTGCGATGTTTAAATCACCCATCTGCGTACAGAGCCATAGACGGAATATTTTAATGTTGTGTTCTCTTACGGGGGAATAACTGGTATTTATTATACAAAACCTGTCCATGGAAATGCTCATAGTCTTCATTCCCTTGTACTACCATAACGGAAACAGCTAATTTTTCATCTTAAGGACATATAAATTTGAATAAAAATATCACCTGAAGTTTCAGATTCCTTTACGCAAGAAAATAAGGTACGTAATGAAAGAACGCAATAAAGTACGACCACTACTAAGTCGAATTCGGCCATTAACTATAGTCACAACTGTAAAATGTTAAGTTAGCTTTGCAGCTGTGTAAATTGTAAGAAAAATGTAACAACCTAACGAAGCCCACCTCAACTAACTTAAAATAACTTAACCTGACTCCACGATCGATACTGACGCGTCTTTGTTTACATTCGACCAGACTCGTAACATGACTCGATACTAAGAGTCGACTGGCCCAGACGCGCTTCACAACTCACTGTAGAGCTTTCACAAATACATCCCAAAATAACGATTTACGCAGGAAGTACTTATTCACAGGCGTACATAGGATGTGTACTGGACAATGTAATGCCCAAGTTCCGTCGAGTAGTAGTCAGTAATTTTACCCTAAAATACCTGTATTTTTTTATATGCGTACCTTAGTAAATATTTCAATCAACTTAGGGGAAATAAGTCAGACTCAGTGCCTGCAGTTGTGAGACGATAACGGTGCCACTAAGCATTGAGCAACCTTCAATTTACTCACAGAGTAAGTTCGTTAACGTCATACAATAACGGTATACCGTACAATTGCCGGGTCGCCGAATGGAGAAGACCTGGGTCAGGACCCGTCCTGATGAACCTACCTGAACCTGGTATACAATACCGACAAGATGATGAATACAGAGAGTGCAGTACTTGGGTATCTATTACCTGAACGTTGCTGTAATAACATACCCAAGTGTTACACATATGGGTTATTCATCAAATTTGTTAGGGTTATACATGAAGCTCATTCAGCCCCAGATCCAGTTATGCACTTTCATCATAGACATTGTATTACGTATGATAGACTAATCTCGTTCGTTTTACATCACAACAGAAATAAGCAATAGTATCGTCAAATTAGGAACCATACAGGTTTCAGAGTCTCGTTAGACTCGTGGCTTACGTACATCAAGAACAATACAGTATCCCATAAAACACGTTTAAAATGTGACTCAGGAAAAGTAGCAGTCCAAACATATCATTTACGTGTATCAGAAACAGTAGCAGTCCCGGTATCTCATTAAACACTTCTAATACGTTTATCAAGAACAGCAGCAGTCCCAGCATCTCGTTGAATGTCGTTTACACGTATTAGGAACAATGTAGGTCCCAATATCTCGTTAAACACCACGTACGTGTTTCAGAAACAGCAGCTATTCTAGTATCTCGTTAAACACAGTTTACATATATCAGGAAGAGCAGCGTTCCCAGTACAGACATACTGAGAGACAACTCATCTCTCTTATCCATTCTGACACTTCCCGGACCTTCACTCTGCTTACTCTATCTCGCCTCATAACTTTCTATCAACTGACCTGAAATTCGCTTGTTCCGTCTATGTTTGGAGTCCACTTCCACGGTGAATTTGTGCTCCTTATTCCTTGTAGCGTACGCCGAGTACGTTATAATGACTCACGAAATCGTAACAACACGATTTTTAAACAAATCACAGAACAGGCTGGGATCGAACCCATGGTATGGGCCACCTCACACATAATCATGATCCTGCATGACATTAATAATTAGCTTAATCTTGTGCGAATGACAGACCCATCTGTAGGTCTGCTAGTCAGGGTGAGGAGGGAGGCCCCAGGGTAGGCTGCCTTGTAACTAAGAGCTGCTTTGAAGCTTCGGGTCCTCACACGCTTCCAGCTGTTTATCACCATACAAGAGTTCTTTGTTTCTGTCTGTCTGTTTCTCTCTCACTCGTATTATGGAATTAGTCAAACCTATTGTAGTGTACATACATGTAAATAATGTTTGGTGTTGTAATATACGGGTACTCAATACTGAATTCTTTAAATTCGTGATTGCTCTACTGACTGTGTCTACGCTGCTATTCTTTCAATACGGCCAGGTAAAGAGGTCTTTCAAAAGTACCTGTATTCTTAATATTCTTTTCTATGTTCAAGAAACTTTTGAATTTCTTTGACTAAGTTGGTGATGTAATATATTCAATATTACCCTCTGGTTCTTGCTGTATTCCTGCTGATAATATTACCTTCACCGGTTAGCCGGACTTGAGTCCTGGAGGTGGAAAGTACAGTGGTGCCTGAGCTCTGAAGGAGGGGTGGAGATTTGTGGCAGTTTCTGACCTGTAGTGTCAACACGCCTCTGGCAAGACAGTGATGGAGTGAGTGATAATGAAGGTGTTTCTTCTTTTTCAGGTCATCCTGCCTCGGTGGGAAACGGTCTATGTGTTAGTAAAAAAATACTACCTTTGTCTGTCCTATGTTTCTATGACGTTAATGTATTCATTCTTGCTCTTCGCTAAACACGTAGGGGTCTGGTAGATAATATGGGAGTCATCGAAAGATTAGGAAGGTAGCTCTTTGCTCAATACGGGTCACACCATCGTCGCCCTTAACCACCATAACATGAACAACCACCATTAAGGTGAGGGAAGGTGTTCAGGCGAGCTGATGGCGGGAAGGAGGTAGACAAGGTGCTTAAGACTAGACGGAAGGAAGCATGAGGGAAGGAATGGATGGAATCAGTAAGGAAACTGGGTAGAGGAGGAAAAAAAAACAAGAAAATTAGGAGGTAGGGAGAAGGAAGTAAAGACAAGGAAGAAGGAAGTAGACAAGTTAGGAGGAAGTAAAGACAAGGGAGGAGGAGGTAAATACAAGGAAGGAGGAAGTATTGAACCTGGTTGTGTATCTTACTGGTTCAATACTCTGCAGGAATATACATAATTCCTTGCAATGATTGCAATCATTTATACGTAGGCGAAACATCCCGAGACCTTCAAACACGTATTTCAGAACACTAAAACGCCAGCAGAATCAACAACTTGAGGAACGCCTGTGTTTTACACAGGCGTTCCACAACCATTTAATTAACTACAGAGACTCAAGACTCATTACCAGGGAAGAAGACAGTGACGCAGGATCTTGAAATCATCACTCGTCTCTATATCGAACAGTTTCAACCAAAACAACTGCATTTACAACACAGCTGAACCCCCTTGCCAGGACACTTTTCCATCTGTATACTGACCCATACTAAACGGGTCCTCCTCAAATACAACCTCTTCTCAGCAATCAGCTTCAACATTCGTCACTATGTACATGAATGGTACACAATACCAACAAGGTGAAAATTAGACACATGTGCAACATCTGGGCATCTTTATTGTAGACGTTTCGCCATGCAGTGGCTTTATCAATACAAATTCAAGGACATAACTGGAAGACAGTAGAAGTATATTACCTCATCTTTTGTATACAGTTCTACTGTCTTCCAATTATGTTCTTGAATTTGTATTGATAAAGCCACTGGATGGCGAAACGTCTACAATAAAGCTTCCCAAATGTTGCACATGTACCTAATTTTCACCTGACGTCACTATGCTACCTACACATACACTCACGTCCCACGTAGATCTGTTTTTGGAAAAATACAATTATGTACGATTCAGGACGTTTATTAAACAAACAAAAAACAACTTTATTTCTTTGTGTAATATACAAAGTGTAGTTTACATGTAATAAAATATTATTAAGCACAAAAACAAGTCACTAAAGGAAACGTTTCGCCACGAGTGGCTTCTTCAGAAGCCACTCGTGGCGAAACGTTTCCTATAATGTCATAAACTGTACATAAGAACATTTTTTCCACATCTTGCCGGTATCGCCACTCCATTTTTCAGATCTGTTCATAACCTGATTAAGCTCACTGTGTGGGCGAAACGTAGTGAAAAAAGGATCGCACTGTTTTAGCATCTGTGTCTACTTTTCCATTGTGTCGGTACTTTATACCATTTATCTCCGTCATGGAGGTTCTTGAAGGGAAATAGAAGGGAGGGCAAGTGAAATATTGGAGGTTCTTGAAGGGAAATAGAAGGGAGGGCAAGTGAAATATTGGAGGTTCTTGAAGGGAAATAGAAGGGAGGGGAAGTGAAATATTGGAGGTTCTTGAAGGGAAGTAGAAGGGAATGCAAGTGAAATATTGGAGGTTCTTGAAGGGAAATAGAAGGGAGGGCAAGTGAAATATTGGAGGTTCTTGAAGGGAAGTAGAAGAGAGGGCAAGTGAAATATTGGAGGTTCTTGAAGGGAAGTAGAAGAGAGGGCAAGTGAAATATTGGAGGTTCTTGAAGGGAAGTAGAAGAGAGGGCAAGTGAAATATTGGAGGTTCTTGACGGGAAGTAGAAGAGAGGGGAAGTGAAATATTGGAGGTTCTTGAAGGGGAGGTGGGAGAGGGAAGTGAAGTCATGTGGTTCTTGAAGGAGGAGGGAGGGAGAGAGGGGAGAAAGGGAGGGAAAGTGAAGTCATGGAGGTTCCAGGAATTTCAAAAAATTTATATATATATATATATATATATATATATATATATATATATATATATATATATATATATATATATATATATATATATATTTCATTTACCACCTTTTCATAATATTTTTTTTTTAGTTTAATGATTCTTATTTCCATTTATAACGTATTTTTCCCAATTTTTTTCGTTCGTCTTTCTGAAAAGATCGTCCCAGAATGAGGGAAGTTTATTTCTCAATGCGCCAAGAGGAAAAAAAAATCTTAGTGATTTTGGTCTTTGAGAAGTTATTTATAGCGGGTGAATCTACTCATTTATTTTAGCCATTCCCAGTCATTTACCCGAGAGAAAATATATTTATTTTTGACGGTGACTGAGAACTTCTGGATTTAATTTTTTCTTAAAAACTCAAAATTTAATGGCAGGAGCAAACTTGTGTGTTGGTGAGCCTGAGGTGAGAGTTGTGCCGGATGAGGTCAATTCTGAAAACATCTCTGGGAAGGTCAGGGGTCAAGTGTGTTGGGGGTCTGGGGTCAAGTATAGGGGGTCAGGTCCTTGTGGTTAGTGTCAGATCAAGGGATCTGTAGTTTATGTAGGTGAGACTTGTATTTTGGTTTAGGTTAATGACATGTGAAGACTTGTAGATAATGTGGCAGCACAAGACCTATACTGTTATTGTGGGAGCTGACGCCTGTACAGTTAATGTGTGAGCTGACGCCTGTACAATTAATGTGGGAGCTGACGCCTGTATAATTAATGTTGGAGCTGACGCCTGTACAATTAATGTGGGAGCTGACGCCTGTACAATTAATGTGGGAGCTGACGCCTGTACAATTAATGTGGGAGCTGACGCCTGTACAATTAATGTGGGTAGAAAGGCAAATATGGTTAAGATTTGACTTTCTTGAAGATGCTTGAAGTTAATGTTTAGTGTGAGGTGCTTGTGATGTGTAGTGTGAGGTGCTTGTGATGTGTAGTGTGAGGTGCTTGTGATGTTTAGTGTGAGGTGCTTGTGATGTGTAGTGTGAGGTGCTTGTGATGTGTAGTGTGAGGTGCTTGTGATGTGTAGTGTGAGGTGCTTGTGATGTGTAGTGTGAGGTGCTTGTGATGTGTAGTGTGAGGTGCTTGTGATGTGTAGTGTGAGGTGCTTGAAGTTAATGTGTAGTGTGAGGTGCTTGTGATGTGTAGTGTGAGGTGCTTGAAGTTAATGTGTAGTGTGAGGTGCTTGAAGTTAATGTATGAGCAGTAAATAATGAGCGTTGGCAGTGTTGTGAGGGAAGACGCGGGTAATATAGAAGAGGATAAACACATGTTAGAAAAGGTTAGGTTAGGTTCAGAAATGTCAGAGGACTCCCGTTAAGACACTTTATGAAGGTAAAGGACTTTTGATCCAAGGCAATATACCCTCTCTCCTTTAGATCAAATCAGAATGCTTATTTCCCTACGGATTTAGCGCTCCCCTATAATAATAATAATAATAATAATAATAATAATAATTAATTTTCTTCATTCTCCATTAATATATTTCTTCTCTACCTCCAAATTCCTTCCCTTCATTTTGTTTCTTCTCCCACACCCCTTCCTTTCCTTCTTTTCTTAGTTCTTTCTAACTTCCCTTCCCTCCCTTCACTATTCTCTCTCTCTCCATCTTCATTTCTTTCCAATTTACCGACTTCTCTCCGCTCTTTCTTTCCTCTCTGTCATTCCTTCCCAGCTTCCATCCATTCTTATTCACATACTCTTCCTACTGATCTCCCTCTCCACTTTACTTTCTATTATCTGTCTCTTCTTCCACATATTCCCCTCTTTTTCCCACATTCCCTTTCCCCTCAATTTATTTCCTCTCACCTCTTCCCTCTTTTCTTCTTTCTCTCTCAATCCACTGTTACCTATCACTTTTCATACATTCTTTTTTTCCCTTTCTTCTTCCTTTCATCTTCTACCTCTACTCTTACCCTTCACTCTATCTCAATTCTCTTTTGAGTTCTCCATTTTCTCTCTCCTTCTCCTGAGAATGACTAAGAAGGTGAATAATAATCAACCTCCTTCCTCCTCCTCCTTCCTTTCCTTCCTTTTTACTTGTGTCATTCTGTCCCTCGTGTCATTCTGTCCCCCGTGTCATTCTGTCCCCCGTGCCATTCTGTCCCAAGTGTCATTCTGTCCCCCGTGCCATTCTGTCCCCCGTGTCATTCTGTCTCTCGTGGTATTCTTCCACCATGGCCTTTCCCTCCAGTGTCATTATCTCCCCCGTGTCATTTTTGCCCCATGTCGTTCTTCCCAGTGTCATTTTCCTGTGTCATTCTTCCCCCGTATCATTCTTCCCCGTGTCATTCTCCCCCGTGTCATTCTTCCCCGTGTCATTCTTCCCCCGTGTCATTCTCCCCGTGACATTCTTCCCCCGTGTCATTCTTCCCCCGTGTCATTCTCTCCCCGTGACATTCTTCCCCCATGTCATTATCCCCGTGACATTCTTCCCCCGTCATTCTTCCCCGTGTCATTCTCTCCCCGTGATATTCTTCCTCCGTGTCATTCTCCCCGTGACATTCTTCCCCGTGTCATTCTTCCCCTGTGTCATTCTCTCCCCGTGTCAATCTTTCCCCGTGTCATTCTCCCCGTGACATTCTTCCCCCGTGTCATTCTTCCCCGTGTCATTCTTCCCCCTCTCTGTTATAATCCCTAAAATATTTTGCTCCTCTGAGATATTAGGCGGCCAATTATTGGGAAATATCGTCGTGACAATATTGGAAAGAAAAGTTTTATTTGTGGTGACGGGAGATGAGGCTGCAACTGTGGGAGATAAAGGAATCATAAAAAGTAAAGAAAATTATATTAGCGCATGCAAATACGAATATTAGGGATTATAATTCTAGTTAGGCGAATTATTGGAATTATGAAGAATAAAAGTCACAATACAGCGGCTGGAGCGATTCAGTCAACTCAGAAACTGGAGAGGAAAACTGGACAAGTATCTAGTTACGGAGAGGTAAAGAGTGCTATTATATTCATGGTATAAAGTTCTGAGAAGATGATGGGAAAAAATAACATGGTACAGAAGGACATCATTTACAACTCTATTGCTAACCTCTGGTCCAATTTCCACTAGTGGGCTTCGCCCATTTCTGTCGATGTCTTCAACTGCTGCACATATCCTCCAGCTCCAGTGTATAAGTGATCCTTCTCCTGCCTCTTCTTCGAATTAACCAAGGCTGAGGGACTGAACTAACAAGGTTGAGGGACCGATTACTTCATCTTCTAATGTCTCTATTATGTATTTTCTGTATTGAATTAAGAACAAGCTACTGATTGCCAAAATGTCTATTCTTGGAGTATGCAGAAGCAGTATGGAACCCTGACCAAACATGTAGAGAAATGTTCCTGGAGCTAAGAGGTATGAGCTATGAGAGACTACAGGAGCTAAACCTGATGACATTACGAAACAGGAGGATCAGAAGTGACATTCTAACAACTTACAACATACTAAGAGGAACTGACAGGGTAGATAGAGACGAACCAGGAACACAGCTGGAAGTTAAAAATCACTCAGAAGAGCCACACAGATGTTAAGAAATATATATATTTCTTCAGAATCAGAGTGGTAGAGGCTGGAACTATACATAATTGTAAGAAGCTCGAAAAGGTCTAAAGAATGGCAACCAAGCTAGTACCAGAACGAAGAGAGAGTGGTGGAGACACACTCAATGTACAGCTTCAACAGCAGATATAAGGTCCAAGAAGCTGATCAAAGTGATCTAGGAGGCAGGGCCAGGAGCTGCGTGTAAACTACACAAAAACAACTCAGTGAGTAGCACTTGGTAAGTACGAACGTAAACATATATATGTACACACAGACACACACCCACCCACACACACAAACACACATTCTCCTCTAACCTCAATTTCAATTGGAATTTGCTGGGTTTTGCAGAAGTCATAAAGCGGATCACAAGTTTGGCAAAATAACAAAAAATATGCAATCTGAAGTTTGGAAAAGTGTATTTCCTCTGCGTTTGTGTTTGAGAGAAATAAAGTTTGCGAATGAAACCTGTGGTTCGAGTCTTCAACCTTAATTGTGGATCTCTGAGTGTCTGCACGCAATTTGTCTCTCACCCGTGGTAATAATTTCTAGTAACACACACACACACACAATACACATATATATATATATATATATATATATATATATATATATATATATATATATATATATATATATATATATATGTTTTGTGTGTGTGTGTGTGTGTGTGTGTGTGTGTGTGTGTGTGTATGTCCTCCTCTTTCCATTTTGTGGTCAATGTTGACTCACGAAATCGTAATAAGATGATTACAAACAAACCACGATACTGGTGGGGTTTGAACTCGTGGCGAGTGAGCGGTAAAACTCCAGGACAGTGCGTAAACCACTGGGCCAGCTGACTACAATAAGATTCATCCAACTAGGTATATTTATATGTCATAGGGAGGTTAACATGGGCCCCACTCTAGCTCAGGTCTTCTCAAATCCGTCACAGTGGAGCCCATGCTAACCTCCCTATGGTGAATAAATATACCTAGATGGATGAATCTTATTGTAGCCAGCTGGCCCAGTGGCTTACACACTGGCCTGGAATTTTACCACTCACTCGCCATGGGTTCTAACCCCACCCGTACCCTGGTTTGTTGTTACTCTGTAACTTACTCTTCCTCCAGTTCCTTCACCTCATCCACTTCCTCTTCCTCCTCCACCTTTTCCAGATGCTCTTCCACATCCTCCTCCTCTACAACCTCATCCATCTCTTTCAAATCATCCACCACCTGTACTCCTCCACCTCCAGTTTCTCTACTGTCTTCCTCTCGTTTTTTCCAACCCCTCTTTAATTTTCCCATTTTCTGTCCCTTTAATGCTTTTATTTTATTTAATAAATTTTTAAAGGAATTAAAATACTAGACTCAGTAGTTTGGCTAGCAAGAAGCAGTTATCCATCGTTAAATCCTCCTCAGTCCTTCCTCTACTTATCTTAACTAAAATCCAATCCTATCCTGGTTCCTGCGATATATTTATAATAGTTCATCTACACATTATTATTATTATTATTATTATTATTATTATTATTATTATTATTATTATTATTATTATTATTATTATTATTATTATTATTATATTATTATTATTATTATTATTATTATTATTATTATTATTATTATTATTATTATTATTATTATTATAAGAGTGCTAAACCCATGTATATATGATGAAGCATTTGTTGATAAATCAAGGAAACCCACAAGTAGACAGAAACAGTTTAGAGACTGTTTATTTCGATCTTCGTCTGAGATCATCCTCAGCAGCGAAAGTCTCGGAGATTCAAATCACAGTCACTTTCCACACTGTTCCTGACCACATGTGGATTTCCTCAATCCACATACATGTTTTTTTAAATAATAGGCAAAATATATAGAAAGAGAGCAAGATGGAATTAAATCCAGCTGCAGGACAGTTATAGCCAGCTGTGCATCAGAGTTGGTGCCAGCTGTATTCCAGAGTTGGTACTAGATGTGGGCCAGAGTTGATGTCAACTATGGGCCAAAGTTGATGCTAACTATAGGCCAGACGTGAGATGATGCCAGCTGTGGACAGGAGCTGGTGTCAGCTGTGGGCTGGAGATGGTGCCATACGTGGGTTAGTTGATTCCATATATGGCTCAATTCGTGCCATATGTGGGTCAGCTGGTGCCATCTGTAAGCAAGAGATGGCGCCAACTGTAAACCAGAGTTGGTGCTAGCTATGGGCCTTAGCAGCCAATTGCAAGCCACAGTTGATGCCAGCTGTGGGCCAGAGATGGCGCCAGCTGAGTATTATAAGTTGTGATAATTCCTTGCAAGTGCCAAATAGCGAGTAATGCATGAATGATGATGATGATGTCCTTGATGATGATGATGTCCTTGATGACGATGTCCTTGATAATGATGATGACGATGATGTCCTTGATGGTATCCGTGGCATGCACTGGACGCAACTTTGTATTTGACGTACGACACACGTAATCACTTTCCTGCATGTCAGTCGCAGTAGTTAATTGCTTGGATGTGTGCACCATCCATGTCTGGGGTGACCTACTTGTAAGCTGGAGGCTGTCTGCTTGTTCAGGGTGAGGGAAGGGAGTGGAGGGGACTTAGGTAAAGTTACCTACATGTATGGGCAGCCAGGACATTCAGACCCTCACACTAACTCACACTAAACTGGTATCTGCCCTCTAAGTGGGAGTTCTATAGCTGGAAGCGGTGAGAATTTTCGTGATCATTCTCTCTCCATACTCTATTCACTATTTGATTAATTCGTTCTCACCCACTTTAAAGGGTGTAAATAATTGTAAATACGTTCTCTATGCTTTACTACTCCTCTCTGATTGCACTGCTGACTGTTCTACAAGCTGGTATTTAGCATGACCAGATGCTACAAGCCTATTGAAGGAACTACGGTGCTGTTAACACCAACTGCAAGGCCGAGGCACTGATTACCTCATCTTTTGTACATAGTTCTACTGTCTCCAAGTTAATGTCCTAGAATTTGTATTGATAAAGCCACTGGATGGCGAAACGTCTACAATAAAGACACCCAGATGTCGCACATGTGTCTAATTTTCATCTTGTTGGTATTGTATACCATTCATAAACAACTTGTTTAGTTCCGCTGTTTGGCTTTCGGGTAATGTCACCAGCGCAGTTCAGGTGTTTGGTGACATCACATACAGTACCTCGCGTGCAGTACAGCGTTGTTGGAACAGTGCTCATTTTTACTGACATTGAATATCGTTGTCATCTAACAGCTGTGCAGCTTCGTGAGTAAATACGCAACAAATTGATGTCTAATCCATCGGTCATGACTCTTGTATCTCCCTCCGGTGTGTTTAATGTACCTGAAGCTCGTACTAGTTTCGGCTTCTCCCTCAGTTTCCTTATTGGTCATGGTGGTGATCCGCTTGGTAATGTACCTGTTGAGGAGAAAGGTGGCAGCAAGCATGCCAGGACATACTCAGAGCGAGTCTGCTTCTCTTGCGTTAGAATTAGGAAAGCTTATTCCGGAACCGACTAGGGAACCGTGTGCTTTTGCCAAGAAGGCGAATAATAAAGAGGAGACGAGGCAGTGTCTTCCTACCAGTGATTTTAATTTTACTTAAAAAAAAATTTATAAGCACTAAATTTTTTTCTGAAGTTAAACCTTAACAATTTTTAGAATCGTTCTAGAACTACACAGCATAACGTTGAAAGGCAAAGTAGTATACATCTGGTTTGCACGATGAAGATTTTGGTGTCTCTGGTGTATCAGTGCAGTGAAGTACAGCCGAGAGTTTGTGTTGAATAAGAATCATCCTGGACAGTCATGTATGGATTTTGCTACAGAGCAGTCTAAGGTATATACTAAATGATACCAGTACAGGTGGTGTTACTGGACAAATTTTTAGATGTTGTTAGTCCCAATGTTCGATTTCGTGAGGATCTTGTACGTGTGTCACTGTCTGAGACAGTTAAACTGGCAGACATGTCTCAACTGAGTAGACTATTAGAGGGTATCGCAGGAAAAAAAATTCTTTTAATGTAAGTGTAATATCGGGTGACGAACCTCCACGTGCGAGTAATGTCAAAAGTAAGACATATGAAATTTTGAAATGCAAGTACTGTCATAAGCTAGTTCACGTTAATTCACGTTGCTTCAAATTGCAAAGGCAATCTTCCAGTAGTGGTAAGGATGGGAACACGGGTTACTTAACTAACCAAAAACCTATGTGAAACATTTCAACTAAAGCAGATATTAGTTTGTGCCAGTATGCTATAGGTGAATACATGGCTTTCTTGTATAGGAAAAGCAATGTGGCATTATTGGAGACACGCAGATCTATTACCGTTACTGAATTTAGGGACACTGCTGTGTTTTTCCGATTTCAGAAAACACGTATCTCCAACAAAGTGTATTATTGAGAGTTTATTGTGATGCAGTAATGTGACTATGATAATAGTATACAATACCGAGAAGGTGGTATGTAAGACATGTGCAACAGTTAGGTATCCTCATTCCGAAAAGTTTTGCCTACACAGTAGGTTTGTTTAGTCGAATACAGAGAAGGCAGCGGAAGCAGTAGGGATGTAAAGACGATTTAATCAGTCCATCACCCTCGTTGATGTAGTTTTGAGGTGATCAGTCCCTCACCTTGGAGAAGAGTTCTGCTCCTATTTGCAATGTTCTTGTCTATTAAATTCAAATTTCTGTTCATAAAGTTTTCCCAAAATAATTATCACAGGTCATCTACTGGTCGTCCTGGAATGACCTCTGCTACAGAGAGGTGGACCACATCTTCAGTAGCTGTCACAATATAACAAGTACGTATATGTATTTTTATGTAGTATTCATGACGACTCGTAATACTAGAGAGGGTATTTAACAGTTTCTCCTCCCATCTTCCTCACCCCCTTCTCTACATTCTCTTTCTCTCTACCTTCTCACTTCTCTTCTTACACTACCTTCCTCTCTACCTCCTTTCTCTACCTCCTCAACTCTGTTTCTACCTTTTAACCTCCCTCTCTACCTCCTCACCTTCCTCTCAGAACTTTCTCGTAACCTCCCTCTCTACCTCAAAACCTCTTTCTATACCTCAAAACTTTAATCTGTACCTCAAAACTTCCTTCTCTAC
>WNWK01000297.1:0-17500 GCA_009830355.1 Cherax destructor | reverse complement strand
CCTCAAATATATCTGGCTTATAAAAATTAAAAAAAAAAAACGCCGCTTTCATAATCTCAGTATTTTGCATTTTATTTAATATTCTTTTCCCTCCGGTCGCCACCCCACACACAGCACCTTACAGAAGTTTGGCCCAGGTTGCTGTGCCACCCCACACACAGCACCTTACAGAAGTTTGGCCCAGGTTGCTGTGCCACCCCACACACAGCACCTTACAGAAGTTTGGCCCAGGTTGCTGTGCCACCCCACACACAGCACCTTGCAGAAGTTTGGCCCAGGTTGCTGTGCAAAGCAGTAAAATGAAGCATCGAATGCCAGAATGCAAGCTCCCGGTACTATTCAGTCTATGATTAACTTTTTACAGTGAATTAGATCTCCGAGTTATTATATAATTGCTTATATAATACCCTCGCAAGTGTGTACCGGAACCTGGAAATGGTTTTTGTTGAAGATTACCTGGAAATAAGTAAATATAGAGAATTCGCGGGAGCTGAAATGTAGCCTCTGGGGGCTGCATGACCCATGAGGGCTTAGTGCTTGCCTCTGAATATAATAATATGGTGTTGAAACATAAGTATTTGAAAGAGGGTTATCAAATCAGCAGGTCCCTGGAAACGTAATTGGATCACTATACTCGGTAACAGGCACCAAGCGCGTTCGTAGAGCTGACAGTTATATATATATATATATATATATATATATATATATATATATATATATATATATATATATATATATATATATATATATCCGTAAGCCTATGTGAGTCATTCAACATTGCTGGTTTCAGGTAAAACTTACCTACCTTGCATCCTCGGCACGGGTGAAGAGGACCACGGCTCTAGCTGTTGGCTTTTTCAGCAGATTTCCAACAGCCGTGTCGAAGACTTTGTGGTCAGCGTTGTGTGGGATCTTCTCAGACACAGCGATGCAGATGTTTCTGGCCATGGCCAAGTTATGGATCACCTCGATACCAAACTCGCCATAAGATCCTTCAGAATGTATGGTGGAGATGTATGACCAGTTGAACAGTTGCATAACGTCCATCATGGCCATAGCCTGGAAGGTATCAGGAGGCACCGTCCGCGCGAAGAACTCGTAACGGTCCTTGTCGGATAACGCCCGGGCTGTGGACGCCGGGCTCACCTGAGGGATGTGGAACAGACGGAACAGGTTCGCCACCTGTAAACTTACTGAGCTGTAGGAGCCACCGACTACTCCTCTCACAGGCTTGGCTCTGTATTTCACTCTTGGGGCCTTTCCGTCTGAACATTCTAGTCCCGAGGTGTCCAGAGCGTCTAATGAAACCCGGATGAATTCCAGTGATTGATTTAGAGCATATGTGTCCTTGGAACATGTGTCTAGTATGTGAACACCCAGAGTGATGTTGGGAAGGATGCTTGAGTCATTGTTGATGAGATCGACGGCGTATAACATGGCCTCCAGCCTCTGGAGACCTCTATCATATACAGCTGAGGAACATGGCGTCTTGTCACCCTTCTCGTGGACAGGGAAGAGCCCACCCAGCATCAAGTCTCCCGAAAGCTGAACTCCAGTGGCCGTGACCTCTGACCTTATCTGCCCCAGGAGCATGACGACAGAGGTGAGCCACGACACCCAGGCCCACACCAACACTGTGGAACCAGCTCTTCTGCCACACACCATCTCGTGTTCTCTCTCGTCCTCCTCGACACACTCCCGACCAGCCAAGTGCAAACTGAAAAGGAGAAATAAAATATCAGTACTCGGTGGGACATTTACATACAGAAATTACCCTTCTGCCAACACTAAACCTTTCCCCACATCATTAAAGTGTTTAACTGCCTCTTAAGTGGTTCTCTGTTGTGCCACGGGACCTCCGACCGTGAGCTTCAGGACCATAAGACAGACTCTCTCGTGCAAGATGTTTGGGAAAACAGCCATAATCGTATGCAGCTTAATGCGTACACTCCCAGGCTCTCGCAACGCAAGGCAAAACTCTCTACATAAAATATATCTTATTCTTATCAACTGCAGAGAGATGTCTGAGATAATGATCAATGAAGTCTCATGGGAATATTATCTTTAATATTTTTCTACCTTTGCTGTCATTTCTCGGGTCTTTGTGGGTATAATTTAGAGACAGCACAGTAACCTATGGCATATGTCAAAGCATCTAATCAATTACAATAAGATATCAGACATATAAAAACAAATATCCTAAAAAAAATTGCAGCAGATAAGACAAATTGTAGATGTAAATAGAGATGTGCTTCTGTTAACCCCTTTTTCAGGCATAGTTTCTAAGCCTTTTTTATATCCATATGTGAGTACAAATAGAGAGCGTGTCTGTCTCGCGCCCAGCAGACGGGGGATCAAGCCTCCACAAAGTATTGCGCTGAATAACCCAAATAGGTTTAGCGCTTAACATGAATTAAAATAAATAAAATAAAATCTCGCACTAGCGTCCACAGGATGGATATGGAGTGCACAATAAACTAGCCGTCCATAGGATACATATGGGTGCACAAGCTAGCCGCTACCGTCCACAGGATGGATATGGAGCGAACAATAAACTGGCCGCAAGATGGACATGGAGTACACAAACTAGCCGCTTCGGCAGCAAAATCTAAATTAAATCTCTGTGAGAAGGAAGACACAGTGTGTAGAACAAACTCTCACTGGAACAACGTCTCACTTGGGCCTTAGCTTTAATTGATAAAGTTCTACCCTGAGCAAAACATTTTCCAAACATAAGCTTCTTCCACGTCTTGTTCCTTTATACTCATACCCGTGAGCATTACCCATGAACATCACGAGTCCTGGTTGACGCAAGAACATTGCTGATATTTTTACTCGGTAAACCACAACACTGAGTGAACCACACTCACAAAAAACACAGCTTTACTAAGTCTGTATTTCGCTTTATGTTGAGCTGTATCTATTTTGTGTTTCGCCTTGTTTCAGTGTTTCGGTTCATGTAGAGCTTTATCAAGGGATACAGTTAACTCAACAAATTGTATTTCTTTACCATACATGCCACTATTTGCCAGCCAGCGCTGCTCGAGTCCAATTGCAATAAAATATCACATTACTGTCTGTCACCGTCATTAATCAAACTTATTTCGATTATCAGATCAAATGAAAGCATGAAAGCAAATACATATTCATGCCTAAACAATTTAATGACCATTTTTTTTCCAATTACAACACGAAATGAAATTAAAAATGCCGGATTTTTAATAGCAAACGCAATTTAATATTCTAATTAATGTACTCATGATATCATTATAAGCAGAGGTTTGAAATGACAGTGCTATAGTGGTATGATCACTCATGGAATGATAACACGCAGTGGTTAGAACTCTGCCAGAGGGCGAGAAATGCAGCCTACCGGCTCCGTTTTGATTCCCTGAAGGGCGAAAGGTGCGGACAAGGTTTATTACCCCTGTTGCCACGGTTTACCTAGCAGTAAACAGATATCTGGGTGTAAGTCGCTTCACGTGGGTAAGATGTATGGTCAAGTCTAGTCACAGCTCCTGCTTTCCCCCCCCTCACCTAGTAGTAAATAGGTATCAGGGCATTGGTACTCTCTTGTGGGTGGCATCTACGATAGGGCAAGACGTTCAGGCAAGTCTCCTTACACCTGTTGCTCTGCCTTCACTCTCCCTTTCCCTCCGTCCCTTCCCTACTCTCTCTCTCTCTCCCCCTTCGCAGAAAACATTAAAGAAGCATCAACTTCCCTATCACGTCCTCCTCATGTGATGTTTGTCTGTTAGTCTTCATCTGAACGTTAATGTTGAGACTAGCGAGTCGAGGGAGAGAGGGAGGGAGGGAGCAGAGGAGAGAAGGGAGGAACCAGGGAAGGAAGGATGCAGAGATGGAGAGCTGGAAGGATGCAGGGAGAGATAGTAGAAGGGAAGAGTCAGGGAGGAAGAGATGCTGGAGGGGATGAAGGAGAACCAGGGTGTAACAGACCGAAGGAAGGAGACAAGTAGTAAAGGAAAGATGGGCGTAAGGTAGCGAGGGGGTATGGGAAAGAGGAAGCAAGGAAGGGCAAAATGGAGGGAGGGACGAAGGCAAGAAGGGATTTAGAGAGGAAACGAGGGAGGGAGGGAAGTCATGGAGATAGGAAAAATGAGGAGTGATTGAGAAAGTGATTGTGAAAGTGTGAGTAAGAGATGGAGGGAGAGCGGAAGGAATTCATCTTACCCACTGTTCCCTTTTAATCGAACATCCCTCTTATTTACCCTCTTCCTTTCATTCTTCCGCTCCCTCTCATTCTATACTAGACAGATATGTCCTTGGGACGTGGCGGGCCTGGTGGGCCCTACAGACTAGCAGAAAGTTACAGACGCGTCAACAGGACATGGATATTTGGCCTGCCTCCTTCAACAGGAATCGTCACATTGAGACGAATCTCTATCGACTGAAGATCGGGTACACTCATCTCACCCATAGTCACCTGTCTGCGGGTGCTCCTGTCCCCCTCTGCAGACAATACCATGTGTCGTGCTGGTGACTGGAGAACATATTTTAACAGTTTACCTACGGTTTAAGCCTTTCCACCTTCGTCATATTTTTATAATTACCGAGTTGTCTGTAGGGATCTCAGGGAACTTTAAAGAGTCTTTTCACATTAATAATTTAATACGTTTTTAGCTGCTACAAGTTATATTAACTTGGTATGATAGTAATTTTGTTGTGTATTTTATTCTTGATCGTAGTTTAAACTTTGTTTTTATTGTGAGTTTTGTACATTATTACTATTTTATTGGTACGAACACTGAGTGACCTATATGATCAAAGTTCTGGTAAATACCACAGCTTCTACTCTCACTCTGCCCCTCTGCTTCTCACTCCATATTTTCCTTGTTGTATGTTTTTCTTTGCTTTTTCCCTTTATTTCTTCCGTTCTTCCCTCTTTTTCATCCTTCCCTTCCCTCTCACTTTTCTTCCTCTATCTCCCACTTTCATCCTGCCTCAATCTTACCCTCTTCTTCCTCAATCTACCTCTTTTCTTTACATATATATATATATATATATATATATATATATATATATATATATACACACACACACACATATATATATATATATATATATATATATATATATATATATATATATATATATATATATATCTTTCTTCTTCATCTCACCCTCTCCTTCAATCTCTCTTCTCCGTCAATCTCTTCCTCTACTCGTCCCTCTCGCTCTCTCCTCCTCTCGCTCTATTCTTCTCTTCTCCCTGCACCTCTCCCAGCATGGACAAATGTACCTTCTCTCCATCAACTAAGCACTTGTCAATACCTTGGTCTCCCCACAACATATATTATCAACATGACTCACGTACAACTCCTGCCTTCCTTGTAGCGGTATTTGTCTGCTGCTGCTGCCTGCCCTTGAAGCTGTGGTGTTTATTTACTGCTGTCTGCCTTGCAGCTGGGTGTGTCTGCTGCTGTCTATCTTGTAGCGGTATTTGTCTGCTGCTGCCTGCATTAATCACCAGGTTAAATCTGTTCCTACTCCCCCAAGGTGCCTCTCCTGAGGAATACCATAGTTGAGAGGTTCCTCTGTTGTTGTTTTCAGATAAACTACCAAAAACGTTTTGGCTCTCAATATAAACAGACAGCGTCTATTCTTATGGTAACAAAGCACAGGATAAATCTATTTTTCAGTTAACAGTTACTGGGATCGTCTATTCCTTTCGTAACATACACAAAAGACATCTCCATCAGGTAACAGGCAGAGGAGACGTCTATCTCCCAGGTGGGAGTCACCTGGGAGTAAATTAAGGTTCTCTGCGCCCAGAATGTGACCATCTATATGCTAATTTTCGGATTTAGAGCCGAAATTAAGAAGGTGCGAGTTTGCCATCTCATTCTTCTTCCCACACACAACCGCGAGGAAAAAAAAACTTAGCTTGAAGAAGGTGAGATGGAGAGGTGTTTTGAAGGGTTGGTGAATCCCTAGGCTGAGGGACGGTGAATCCCTAGGCTGAGGGACGGTGAATCCCTAGGCTGAGGGACGGTGAATCCCTAGGCTGAGGGACGGTGAATCCCTAGGCTGAGGGACGAAACATACATACATACATACACACACACACATACACACACACACACACACACACACACACACACACACACACACACACACACACACACACACACACACACACACACACACACACACACACACACAGTGCTATTCTTGCTATATGTGAATGACATGACGGATGGGATAGACTCAGAAGTGTCTCTTTTCGCAGATGATGTGAAATTAATGAGGAGAATCACATCGGATGAAGACCAAGCAGGACTTCAAAGTGACCTGGACAAGCTTGACATCTGGTCTAGCAACTGGCTTCTCGAATTTAACCCCACCAAATGCAAAGTCATGAAGATCGGAGAAGGGCAAAGAAGACCGCTGACAGAGTACAGGCTAGGTGGACAAAGGCTACAAACCTCATCAAAGGAGAAAGACCTTGGGGTGAGTATAACACCAAGCACGTCTCCGGAAGCACACATCAACCAGATAACCGCGGCAGCATATGGGCGACTGGCAAACCTAAGATTAGCGTTCCGTTACCTTAACAAGGAATCGTTCAAGACACTGTATACCGTATACGTCAGGCCCATACTAGAGTATGCAGCACCAGTCTGGAACCCACACCTGGTCAAGCACGTCAAGAAACTAGAGAAAGTGCAAAGGTTTGCGACAAGGTTAGTTCCACAACTCAGGGGTCTGTCTTATGAAGAAAGGTTGAGGGAAATAGGACTAACAACACTGGAGGAAAGAAGGGTCAGAGGAGACATGATAACGACATACAAAATACTGCGGGAATTGACAAGGTAGATAGTGACAGGTTGTTTCAGAGAGGGAACACAGAAACAAGGGGACACAACTGGAAGCTGAAGACTCAGATGAGTCAAAGGGATGTCAGGAAACATTTCTTCAGCCACAGAGTAGTCAGGAAGTGGAATGGACTAGAGAAAGATATAGTGGAGGCAGGAACCATACATAGTTTTAAGACAAGGTATGATAAAGCTCATGGAGCAGGGAGAGCAGAGACCCAGTAGCAGACAGCGAAGAGGCGGGGCCAGGAGCTGAGTCTCGACCCCTGCAACCACAATTAGGTGAGTACACACACACACACACACACACACACACACACAAGGGAAGCCCAAAGACAGTACGAGAATGACATAACAGCAAAAGCCAAATCTGACCCAAAGCTGTTGTACAGCCACATCAGGAGGAGAACAACAGTCAAGGACCAGGTGATCAGGCTGAGGAAGGAAGGACGGGAGGTCACAAGAAATGACCGCGAAGTGTGTGAGGAGCTCAACATGATTCAAAGAGGTGTTCACAGAGGAGATAGAAGGGCCTCCAGAAAGGAGGAGAGGTAGAGTACACCATCAGGTGCTGGACACAATACACACAACTGAGGAGGAAGTGAAGAGGCTACTAATCGAGCTAGATACCTCAAAGGCGATGGGGCCGGATAACATCTCACCATGGGTCCTGAGAGAGGGAGCAGAGGAGCTGTGTGTACCCCTAACAACAATCTTCAACACATCTATCGAAACAGGGCAACTACCTGAGGTATGGAAGACAGCAAATGTAGTTCCAATTTTTAAAAAAGGAGACAGGAACGTAGCACTAAACTACAGACCAGTGTCACTGACATGTATAGTATGCAAGGTCATGGAGAAGATAATCAGGAGAAGAGTGGTGGAGCACCTTGAAAGGAATGATCTTATCAACCACGGCCAACACGATTTCAGGGACGGGAAATCCTGTGTCACGAACCTACTGGAGTTCTACGACAGGGTGACAGCAGTAAGACAAGAAAGAGAGGGGTGGGTAGATTGCATATTCTTGGACTGTAAGAAGGCGGTTGACACAGTTCCACACAAGAGATTAGTGCAGAAGCTGGAGGACCAGGCAGGGGTAACAGGGAAGGCACTACAATGGATCAGGGAATACCTGTCAGGAAGACAGCAGCGAGTCATGGTACGTGGTGAGGTGTCAGAGTGGGCGCCGGTGACGAGTGGGGTTCCACAGGGGTCAGTCCTAGGACCGGTGCTGTTTCTGGTATTTGTGAACGACATGACGGAAGGAATAGACTCCGAAGTGTCCCTGTTTTCAGATGATGTGAAGCTGATGAGAAGAATTCAATCGGAAGAGGATCAGGCAGAACTACAGAGGGATCTGGACAGGCTGCAAGCCTGGTCCAGCAATTGGCTCCTGGAGTTCAACCCCACCAAGTGCAAAGTCATGAAGATTGGGAAAGGGCAAAGAAGATCGCAGACGGAGTACAGTCTAGGGGGCCAGAGACTACAAACCTCATTCAAGGAAAAAGATCTTGGGGTGAGTATAACACCAGGCACATCTCCTGAGGCGCACATCAACCAAATAACTGCTGCAGCATATGGGCGCCTAGCTAACCTAAGAACAGCATTCCGACATCTTAATAAAGAATCGTTCAAGACCCTGTACACTGTGTACGTTAGGCCCATACTGGAATATGCAGCACCAGTTTGGAACCCACATCTAGCCAAGCACGTAAAGAAGCTAGAGAAAGTGCAAAGGTTTGCAACAAGACTAGTCCCGGAGCTAAGGAGTATGTCCTACGAGGAGAGGTTAAGGGAAATCGACCTGACGACACTGGAGGACAGGAGATAGGGGACACATGATAACGACATATAAGATACTGAGAGGAATAGACAAGGTGGACAGAGACAGAATGTTCCAGAGATGGGACACAGCAACAAGGGGACACAGTTGGAAGTTGAAGACTCAAATGAATCACAGGGATGTTAGGAAGTATTTCTTCAGTCATAGAGTGGTCGGGAAGTGGAATAGCTTGGGAAGCGATGTAGTGGAGGCAGGTTCCATACATAGCTTTAAGGAGAGGTATGATAAAGCTCATGGAGCAGGGAGCGTGACCCAGTAGCGGCCAGTGAAGAGGCGGGGCCAGGAGTTATGAATCGACCCCTGCAACAACAACTAGGTGAGTACAACTAGGTGAGTACACACACACACACACACCACGAATGATAAACCCGGAGTTCTGAACGCTCTCTTTTCAATGTTTCCTCTCGTTGGCAGACATTGCTTTCAATTTTTATTTGATTTCTTATGCTTAATAATGACGTTTCTAGGTTTATTATCTTATCTTATCCTACTGTAACTTAACATAAAACAAACAAAATTTGAAAAGTGATAAAATTAGAATTGGAGTTAATAAAAACAGAACAATGAAAATATTTTGAATTAGAAAGGAGAGGATAAGTCAGGAGAGAGAGAGAGAGAGAGAGAGAGAGAGAGAGAGAGAGAGAGAGAGAGAGAGAGAGAGAGAGAGAGAGAGAGAGAGAGAGAGAGAGAGAGAGAGAGAGAGAGAGAGAGAGAGAGAGAGAGAGAGAGAGAGAGAGAGAGAGAGAGAGAGAGATTTGAACACCAGGACTTCAAAAAAAAATTGTTAGAATTGCTTGCTACACATCATGGATGAGAAGAGACATGTATACTTTTCTAAAAGTGTACATGCCAGCCCATTGATGTTGCCATCCCTACTCACCACAAATACAAGTTTTTAATGTCGTTCATAAATTCTGCAGGTCCAGCAAGTGAACGTATAACCAGCATGGGAAAACACGACTGCCTTCCCACGGAGCCTTGGACTTACGGGCCCCTGTGGTGACGATCGACATTTTTCTCAGCGTGGGACCCATATTGACTCAGTGTCTGGAAGCTGCACCAGAGGCCCACGTGAAAAGAGAAGACTAAAATATTTACTTTTAACACCACAAGAAGTCAAAGGAGATTACACGGGCGAAAGACTGTCAGGGCAGACCAAATGCAGGAAAGAGCTGCAGGATTGATGGCAGGCAACAGGCTTTTCCCGTGTTTCAGCTTTCCCTCCCAGCGAGCCAGGGAGTGTGTGGGAGAGAGCCATGATGAAGAACCTGTCTTCTCTCCAACTAAGGGATCCCGGGTGATGAGTGGCCGAAGCATCTCTTGCCACCAAGCCATCACCAAGCTTCGTGCCGGCGGTAGCGGCCAAGAAGTGCAGTAAATCCTTCACTCGAGCACAGTTTTTGACCTCCTCCACCAGACAGCCGTGGAGAGTCTCCGCAGCTTCGAATATTGCAACATCTTCGTCATGGCAGGCACCTTTCTTCCAAAGTCCCGCTGGTAAGAGACAATTATCGGGCACAATGAGAGGTCTTTTGATACAAACAACGAAAACTACCCTTTCTTTTGCTGGGATGAACTTGATTGGCTCTTATTCCCTTTAAGATATACTGGAGAATGTCTCATCTGATCAATAATAGTCACAAATTTGACTATTAGATTGGCTTAGGCTCCACCTACAACATACTCAAATTATTTTTAAAAAATTGTAGGCTGTATACCCAAAGCATTCTTCATGGAAGAAATTGGGAAATTGAAAAACTAGCCGTCTGCTATAAATTCTGAAAGCTTCATCCATTTAACTTCAATCCTTCTGCTCTGATAACTTGATAATGCAAATTCTGAGCGACTGCCAACTTTAAGTGGTGATGTAATTTAAGGATATTGGTCTTTCTGAGATAAGAGAATTTCAATAGGTATGGCTTCTAAACTGGTGTTTCTTAATGGAAGGTCTGAATTACATTTAAGCTGTGTATCAATGTAACATTTTTTATTGAAGAAAATGGGATATTAGTTTCAATGTGATAACTTGTGAACGCCTCTTTTCATTGACTTTGTGAGCGAGAGCTTTACTCCACTGACTTAGATTTTACTTTCCCTTTAGCACTCCTCACCGCCCTTATTGATTCTACTTCTGGTATACTTTTCACCTTTACTAGTTTCTGTCCTGCCTTAGTACATCTTTAGCACATCCCACGCTGCAGCACTGTATGACCCTGGTGGGTTTTGCGCTTGGTTCTGATTGTAAGAAAAATAATTATTTTCATTCACTTCTAATTTTCAACAGTAACATTTAACTGCAATACAAAATTATGCAGCACTCACCAGCATTCCTGCCACATCACTTGAGTTAGAGGGGGCTGGGGTTATGTAACACGGGGGATGCCTTTCTCGGATCACACAGCCATAGAAAGTACGTCTAGATATATTTATACAGCATAATCTAGGTCATGTTAGCAGCATTATCTAGGTCATGGGTAGCAGCAGCATCTAGGTCATGTGCAGCAGCATAATCTTGGACAGGGGCACCAACATTAAATATGGCGTATGCAAGAGAAGCAGTACTGTCTAGGGCATGAACAGCAGCATAATCTAGGACAGGGGTAACAGCATTGTCTATGGCATATGCAGGGGCAGCAGCATTGTCTAGAGCATGAGCAGCAGCATTTTAAAGAGCATAAGCAGCAGTATTATCAAGGTCATAGGAAGCAATATTATCCAGGGCATTGGCAGCAGCATTATCTATTGAATGACTGTATGCGTATACTAAGGCTTGCTAAGTCTGTGTCTGCTGTAACATTGGTGCCAGAAATCTGGTGCTGTGAGAACTTGGCAGTGGTGACTGTTTTAGTTGGCACAGTGTGTGTAGTGCCACAGCAGACACTCTCTTTGATCCATAGACATGGATAAATCTGTCCCTAGTGTTTGCGTCTGACCATAGTCAGTTCGTAGTGTGTCTGGTCGTAGTGTGTCTGGGCGTAGTGTGTCTGATCATAGCGTGTCTGGTCATAGTGTGTCTGGTCATAGCGTGTCTGGCCATAACGTGTCTGGCCATAGTGTGTCTGGTCATAGCGTGTCTGGTCATAGTGTGTCTGGTCATAGCGTGTCTGGTCATAGTGTGTCTGGTCATAGTGTGTCTGGTCATAGTGTGTCTGGTCATAGTGTGTCTGGCCATAGTGTGTCTGGTCATAGCGTGTCTGGTCATAGTGTGTCTGGTCATAGTGTGTATGGTCATAGCGTGTCTGGTCATAGTGTGTCTGGTCATAGTGTGTCTGGCCATAGTGTGTCTGGCCATAGTGTGTCTGGCCATAGTGTGTCTGACTATAGTCTGTTGAGTTAATTGAGGATCAGGATAGAGAAGTTGGTAGCTACAATTAAGACAATAACTAACTTGGGCATTGGGGTTTGGGATTTTTCTGGATAGCATTAATCCTATAGTAGAGAAGAAGTCAAAGTGTTCGAGAAGAAGTTTATTTGGCTAAGTTAGCTCAATGTTTATTTGTTACTGTGCCCAGTATTTGTTAGAGTTTTACTAAGTCTCTATTATAAGTACATTGTTTCGTTGAGACTGATGGTATAACATATGTTTTGATTCTCATATTAACTTTACGAATCTTTTAGAATAATTAATCCCAATCTGTATTGGATCTTATTGTTATGGTTTTAGTCCATGGATCGGAGTTGCCATGTGGTTTTTAAAAGACAATGCTTATCACAGAGACTTAAAATTTTTAGGTGGTTAGTCCCTTAATCTTGGGGTGTGTTAAGCACCATATTTTCGCTGACTGTGAAGTTGAAGGATGGGAAAGCAGCCTTTTCTACTGCCAGAAGTGAGGAATGGAGCCATTAGTGCAAACAAAAACTGAGCAAGTAAGGAGCACTGCAGTTTACCTATTTACCCATGCTAGGAGGCAGATCCTCAAAACTAAATCCTTCACAGACTCACATATACACGGTACCTCCGGGAGATGGTACTACATCACTGCCTCACAGATATACGGTACCTCCACGAGATGATACTCAATTACTTCCTCACATATACACGGTACCTCCAGTAGAAGATGGTACTCTATAACTGCCTCACAGAAGCCACACTTAATCCACAGAGCAGCTTGGCAACCTCCTCCCTCACAACATGATTCCAAACTCAGTTCCACGTCTAGTCTTAACGTGACTGAAATAAACGGAGTTGGTGAGACTGGACCGACGGATGCACCAAAAGGCATTTGCAAATGGATCCGTTTCTCGCTTTGCTTCACAGATTTTCCTACGTGTCCGCTACAGATGATGGACATGGATTTCTCTCCGTATCCACGTGTCCATTAAGGATTACCAGACATTTCTCCGTCCATTACGAGATTAAAAAATAAACAAGAATGTTTAGTCTCATCCACAGTGGTGCGGAGGCTGCGCGATGCAAGGCACATGTTAGTGTTTATCCTGACTGCTGGTGCTGAAGTGAAGCATAACAAGCATTCCCGGGCAGACAGGATCTACATAACACTCACGATGGGAAGGACCCCAGGTGCTTGTGTGGTGTTCCAGTGTGTCAGCTTCAGATGACCCGGACCAGTCAGTCGACTGGGCAAGCATCCAGTCATGCCGCTCAGATCAAGGGGAACTCAAGGGTACTGGCAACTTATTGATACTGATAACTTACGGGTACTAGTAAGTTAAGGGTACTAGTTATTCAGGCTTACTAGTCACTTAGGTTGACTGGTTACTCAGGTGTGTCGACAACTCGGCTGTATTTGTAACAGATGTACTGGTAACTCAGCAGTACTGCTAACAGGTGTACTGGTAACTCAGCAGTACTGCTAACAGGTGTACTGGTAACTCAGCAGTACTGCTAACAGGTGCACTGGTAACTCAGCAGTACTGCTAACAGGTGCACTGGTAACTCAGAAGTACTGCTAACAGGTGTACTGGTAACTTAGCAGTATTGCTAACAGGTGCACTGGTAACTCAGAAGTACTGCTAACAGGTGTACTGGTAACTCAGCAGTACTGCTAACAGGTGCACTGGTAACTCAGAAGTACTGCTAACAGGTGTACTGGTAACTCAGCAGTACTGCTAACAGGTGCACTGGTAACTCAGAAGTACTGCTAACAGGTGTACTGGTAACTCAACAGTACTGCTAACAGGTGTACTGGTAACTTAGCAGTACTGCTAACAGGTGTACTGGTAAATTAGCAGTACTGCTGACAGGTGTACTGGTAACTTTGCAGTACTGCTAACAGGTGTACTAGTAACTTAGCAGTACTGCTAACAGGTGTACTGGGAATAGGTGCACTGGTAACTTGTACTAATAATAGGTGTATTGACAACAGTTGCACTAGTAACAGGTGAACTGGTAACGGGTGAAATGGTAACTCAGCAGTACTGCTAACAGGTGTACTGGTAACTCAGTAGTACTAATAACAGGTGTACTGACAACAGTTGTACTGGTAACAGGTGAACTGGTAACGGGTGAACTGGTAACTCAGCAGTACTAATAACATTCGAACTGGTATCTCATTACTGGTAGCACACAGGTCCCAGCACACAGGTCCCAGCACACAGGTCCAAGCACACGGGTTCCCAGCACACAGGTCCCAGCACACGGGTCCCAGCACACGGGTTCCCAGTACACGGGTCCCAGCACACTAGTTCCCAGCACACGGGTCCCAGCACACGGGTCCCAGAACACGGGTTCCCAGCACACTAGTTCCCAGCACACGGGTCCCAGCACACGGGTTCCCAGCACACTAGTTCCCAGCACACGGGTCCCAGCACACGGGTCCCAGAACACGGGTTCCCAGCACACGGGTCCCCCAGCACACGGGTCCCACAGCACACTGGCCCATAACACACAGTACACAGATGCTAGCACACAGGTGCTAGTACACAGATGCTAGCACACAGGTGCTAGTACACAGATGCTAGCACACAGGTGCTAGTACACAGGTGCTAGTACACAGCTGCTAGCACACAGGTGCTAATACACAGATGCTAGCACACAGATGCTAGCACACAGATGCTAGCACACAGGTGCTAGTACACAGGTGCTAGTACACAGATGCTAGCACACAGGTGCTAATACACAGATGCTAGCACACAGGAAGGCCAGAAAGAGCCCCTGGTTTACCCGAAGGTGCAGGGAGGCAAAGACTCAGAGTGTCAGAGAATGGAAAAGGTACAGAAGGCAAAGAACCCAAGTAAACAAAGAGAGGAGTAGAAGAGCTAGAAACGAGTATGCACAGGTACGGAGGGAGGCCCAGAAACAGTACGAAAACGACATAGCATCGAAAGTTAAGTCCGACCCGAAGCTCATGTACAGTCACATCAGAAGGAAAACAACAGTTAAAGACCAGGTGATAAGGCTGAGGAGAGAAGATGGGGAACTCACAAGCAATGATCAAGAGGTATGTGAGGAGCTCAACTTGAGGTTTAAGGAAGTATTCACAGTGGAGGAAGGAAGGCAGCTGGGTAGACAGGATGGGGTGCGTCACCAACAAGGAATGTATCAAGTGCTAGAGGGCATACACACAACTGAGGAGGAGGTGAAGCAGTTACTCAGTGACCTTGATACCTCAAAGGCGATGGGTCCGGACAATATCTCCCTGTGGGTTCTTCGGGAAGGAGCTGAGGTACTGAGTGTGCCACTTACCATAATATTCAACACATCCCTTGAAAATGGGCAGATACCTGAGGTATGGAAGAAGGCCAATGTAGTCCCCATCTTTAAAAAAGGAGACAGAAAAGAGGCACTAAACTATAGACCGGTGTCACTTACATGTATAGTGTGCAAAGTCCTGGAGAAAATCATCAGGAAAAGAATGGTGGAGCACCTTGAGCTGAACAGGATAATAAACACCAGACAGCACGGATTCCGGGAGGGCAAATCCTGTGTAACAAACCTCCTAGAGTTCTATGATAAAGTAACAGAGGTAAGGCAAGAGAGAGAAGGGTGGGTTGATTGCATTTTCCTGGACTGCAGGAAGGCCTTCGACACAGTTCCTCACATGAGATTAGTAAAGAAGTTGGAAGAACAAGCATGTATAACAGGAAGGGCACTGGAATGGATCAGGGAATACCTCACAGGGAGGCAACAACGGGTCATGGTGGTGATGAGGTATCACAGTGGGCGCCTGTGACGAGCGGCGTACCGCAGGGGTCAGTCCTAGGACCAGTGTTATTCTTGGTATATGTAAACGACATGACGGATGGGATAGACTCAGAAGTGTCTCTGTTCGCAGATGATGTGAAATTAATGAGGAGAATCACATCGGAAGAGGAACAAGCAGGACTTCAAACAGACCTGGACAAGCTTGACATCTGGTCTAGCAACTGGCTTCTCGAATTCAATCCCACCAAATGCAAAGTCATGAAGATCGGAGAAGGACAAAGAAGACCGCTGACAGAGTACAGGCTAGGTGGACAAGGGCTACAAACCTCGGCAAAGGAGAAAGACCTTGGGGTGAGTATAACGCCAAGTACGTCTCCGGAGGCACACATCAACCAGATAACTGCGGCAGCATATGGGCGACTGGCAAACCTAAGATTAGCGTTCCGTTACCTAAACAAGGAATCGTTCAAGACACTGTACACCGTGTACGTCAGGCCCATACTAGAATATGCAGCACCAGTCTGGAACCCACACCTGGTCAAGCACGTAAAGAAACTAGAGAAAGTGCAAAGGTTTGCGACAAGGCTAGTTCCACAACTCAGGGGTCTGTCCTATGAAGAAAGGTTGAGGGAAATAGGACTAACAACACTGGAGGAAAGAAGGGTCAGAGGAGACATGATAACGACATACAAAATACTGCGGGGAATCGACAAGGTAGACAGGGACAGGATGTTCCAGAGAGGGAACACAGAAACAAGGGGACACAACTGGAAGCTGAAGACTCAGATGAGTCAAAGGGATGTTAGGAAGCATTTCTTCAGCCACAGAGTAGTCAGGAAGTGGAATAGTCTAGAGAAAGATATAGTGGAGGCAGGAACCATACATAGTTTTAAGACGAGGTATGATAGAGCTCATGGAGCAGGGAGAGCAGAGACCCAGTAGCGGACAGCGAAGAGGCGGGGCCAGGAGCTGAGTCTCGACCCCTGCAACCACAATTAGGTGAGTACAATTAGGTGAGTACAGGTGCTAGTACACAGATGCTAGCACACAGGTGCTAGTACACAGATACTAGCACACAGGTGCTAGTACACAGATGCTAGCACACAGGTGCTAGTACACAGATGCTAGCACACAGGTGCTAGCACACAGGTGCTAGTACACAGATGCTAGCACACAGGTGCTAATACACAGATGCTAGCACACCGGTGCTAGTACACAGGTGCTAGTACACAGGTGCTAGTACACAGATGCTAGCACACAGGTGCTAGTACACAGATGCTAGCACACAGGTGCTAGTACACAGGTGCTAGTACACAGATGCTAGCACACAGGTGCTAATACACAGATGCTAGCACACAGGTGCTAGTAAACAGATGCTAGCACACAGGTGCTAGTACACAGATACTAGCACACAGGTGCTAGTACACAGATGCTAGCACACAGGTGCTAGTACACAGATGCTAGCACACAGGTGCTAGTACACAGATGCTAGCACACAGGTGCTAGTACACAGGTGCTAGTACACAGATGCTAGCACACAGGTGCTAATACACAGATGCTAGCACACAGATGCTAGCACACAGGTGCTAATACAAAGATGCTAGCACACAGGTGCTAGTACACAGATGCTAGCACACAGGTGCTAGTACACAGGTGCTAGTACACAGATGCTAGCACACAGGTGCTAATACAAGATGCTAGCACACAGGTGCT
>WNWK01000296.1:527500-573913 GCA_009830355.1 Cherax destructor | reverse complement strand
ACAAAGAATTAAGAGAATGATGCTTGTCAATAGTGATAAAAAATTATCTATGGTCTAAAAAGGAAAGATCGCGAGTTTGAGCTTCGGGACCGTGATGATCAGTGCCCTCTTGAGAGCGTAAAAAGAGATATCTTTGCCACATGGCGTATGATGGGAAAGATAGGTATTTGGGAGTGTCGGCTGAGAGAAAAAAACTTTGTCCATTGGGGAGTGTGAAAAAAAGTATCTAAGGGGAGTGAGCGCGTGCTGGGTTTCTGAGATAAACGAGAAGGAAGAGTCAATCGTCATGTAAGGGTCGTGGTCTTTTGGATGTGGGCCCGGGGGAGGTCCGATGGGAGACGGGCGGCGATTCGAAATTGCCGCACCGCGGGGGAAACCGGAATCAAGGTCAGAGAAGGCGAAGGTCGATACTAAAAAGGGCCGGGGGAAACCCCCAGTACCTGAAGCAGGTGACGAGCGGGCACCAAAGAGGTACAGGGGTATTAATTTCCGGGAATGAGGTGGGGTCAGCTAGGTGCGGTATCAAAAAGGGGGCCCGGGGTATTGGGTTCATGGTTTTCAGCCATGGTTAGGTTACTTTTTTTTTTTATTTTTAAGAAAAAAAAAAAAGAAGAAAAGAAAATAAAAAAAAAAAAAGAAAAAAAAAAGGGGGAACGTGGAGGAATAGCTCCTAGGAGGAAGGGAAAGGGGGCGAAATCCCCCCCGCGCCCAAGAGGACCTAAACACCGCAAGTAGTGCAGATGCTGCAGGGAAACCCCATGCCATACCCTCCCTTATCCCATAAACCAGCAAGGGGATAAAAACCCTCACATCCACCACCCCGGACAAAGAGAGGCGGCCGGATATCCGCCAAAACATCCCGCCTTCGGCCACCACCCCTGGAATCGAAAAGGGGGCCTCCGAATACCCTCGCCCGAAAGATACCCAAAGGGCCCCTCCCGGGAGCCGGGGAGGACGGGACATCCCCCGGGATCCAGATTCCATGGCAAACTACACCACCACCAAGGACCTCAACGGAATGGGATGGACCACGATACCCTTCCCCCTACCTAGGAACTAGAATGCCTGTGGAGGGAAGCTCCCAGGTTAAAAATGGGAAGGAAATAAGGGAGGGATGAGGAGGAAGAGGAGGAAAGGGAAAAAGGAGGATGGGGAAAATGGGAAAAGGGAGGGGGATTGGGGGTATTAGGTTCGGTCTGAGGAAGAAGACCAAAAGGTCCAATTCCTCAGACCAAGAGCCTCTTCACCACAGCAAGGAGCCCCCCTTGAAGAGGTTGTGACCATATAGAAGACGTATTCATATTGTTGTGGCCATATAGAAGACGTATTCATATTGTTGTGGCAATATAGAAGACGTATTCATATTGTTGTGACGATATAGAAGACGTATTCATATTGTTGTGACCATATAGAAGACGTATTCATATTGTTGTGGCCATATAGAAGACGTATTCATATTGTTGTGACCATATAGAAGACGTATTCATATTGTTGTGGCCATATAGAAGACATTCATATTGTTGTGACCATATAGAAGACGTATTCATATTGTTGTGGCCATATAGAAGACGTATTCATATTGTTGTGACCATATAGAAGACGTATTCATATTGTTGTGACCATATAGAAGACGTATTCATATTGTTGTGACCATATAGAAGACGTATTCATATTGTTGTGACCATATAGAAGACGTATTCATATTGTTGTGGCCATATAGAAGACGTATTCATATTGCTGTGGCCATATAGAAGACGTATTCATATTGTTGTGACCATATAGTAGACGTATTCATATTGTTGTGGCCATATAGAAGACGTATTCATATTGTTGTGACCATAAAGAAGACGTATTCATATTGTTGTGGCCATATAGAAGACGTATTCATATTGTTGTGGCCATATAGAAGACGTATTCATATTGTTGTGGCCATATAGAAGACGTATTCATATTGTTGTGACCATATAGAAGACGTATTCATATTGTTGTGGCCATATAGAAGACGTATTCATATTGTGGCCATATAGAAGACGTATTCATATTGTTGTGGCCATATAGAAGACGTATTCATATTGTTGTGGCCATATAGAAGACATTCATATTGTTGTGGCCATATAGAAGACGTATTCATATTGTTGTGGCCATATAGAAGACATATTCATATTGTTGTGACCATATAGAAGACGTATTCATATTGTTGTGGCCATATAGAAGACGTATTCATATTGTTGTGGCCATATAGAAGACGTATTCATATTGTTGTGGCCATATAGAAGACGTATTCATATTGTTGTGGCCATATAGAAGACGTATTCATATTGTTGTGGCCATATAGAAGACGTATTCATATTGTTGTGACCATATAGAAGACGTATTCATATTGTTGTGGCCATATAGAAGACGTATTCATATTGTTGTGACCATATAGAAGACGTATTCATATGTTGTGCCATATAGAAGACGTATTCATATTGTTGTGACCATATAGAAGACGTATTCATATTGTTGTGGCCATATAGAAGACGTATTCATATTGTTGTGGCCATATAGAAGACGTATTCATATTGTTGTGGCCATATAGAAGACGTATTCATATTGTTGTGATCATATAGAAGACGTATTCATATTGTTGTGGCCATATAGAAGACGTATTCATATTGTTGTGGCCATAAAGAAGACGTATTCATATTGTTGTGGCCATATAGAAGACGTATTCATATTGTTGTGGCCATATAGAAGACGTATTCATATTGTTGTGGCCATATAGAAGACGTATTCATATTGTTGTGGCCATAAAGAAGACGTATTCATATTGTTGTGGACCATATAGAAGACGTATTCATATTGTTGTGGCCATATAGAAGACGTATTCATATTGTTGTGGCCATATAGAAGACGTATTCATATTGTTGTGGCCATATAGATGACGTATTCATATTGTTGTGCATATAGAAGACGTATTCATATTGTTGTGACATATAGAAGACGTATTCATATTGTTGTGACCATATAGAAGACGTATTCATATTGTTGTGGCCATATAGAAGACGTATTCATATTGTTGATATAGAAGACGTATTCATATTGTTGTGCATATAGAAGACGTATTCATATTGTTGTGGCCATATAGATGGCGTATTCATATTGTTGTGATCATATAGAAGACGTATTCATATTGTTGTGGCCATATAGAAGACGTATTCATATTGTTGTGGCCATATAGAAGACGTATTCATATTGTTGTGGCCAAATAGAAGACGTATTCGTATTGTTGTGGCCATATAGAAGACGTATTCATATTGTTGTGGCCATATAGAAGACGTATTCATATTGTTTTGGCCATATAGAAGACGTATTCATATTATTGTGGCCATATAGAAGACGTATTCATATTGTTGTGGCCATATAGAAGACGTATTCATATTATTGTGGCCATATAGAAGACGTATTCATATTGTTGTGGCCATATAGAAGACGTATTCATATTGTTGTGACCATATAGAAGACGTATTCATATTGTTGTGACCATATAGAAGACGTATTCATATTGTTGTGACCATATAGAAGACGTATTCATATTGTTGTTGCCATATAAAAGACGTATTCATTCAAACCTTAAAGTCTGCCATATCTTCGGTGGCTATAACTTACATACGCATTATAGTTTTGATAGGATGTTATAGTGATATACACGATTTGTGTCTAAGTCAGACAAGAGAATGAAAAAACAACAAGAACGTGGGCGAGTATTGTCCATGAACCAACAAATCTTTTCACAATGGATCACTATTTTTCTTTAACTATACTGAATATTACACTCTTGGTCCAGTCAGAATATTTATTATTATTATTAGTGTTATCTATTATTATTAAGAAAGCAATAAACTAGAAAGCAAAGCAAATTTCAATAAGGTCACGATTTATCTGTTACCAGTTAATAAGATTATTGTTAACGGTTAGGTTAGGTTTGTCAGGAAACAGGACAAAGTGATATTAACTTTCAGACAATGTGTTTGAGTGCACACTGAACAGGTGTGAAGTCTATCTAAATTGGTGTATGTATGAATGAACTTCAATTAAGTTGTGATCACAGTTCGACACCAATATACTCTGTGCCATATTATCGATACTTGCCAACATGAGGCCATATACAGTTAGGCACATCTATTTGGTAAGGTGAATTTATTAGAATGTATATATAGAAGTGTTCGTGTAAACTGCTGTATGATACAGTCTTGCATTGGTCATTATGTTCCATCCACCGGTGACTAACACCGGTGGGTGGAACCTAACTAACGGCTTAATCTGAAGCAACGAAAACGTGGAACACCGTAAACAAGGCGCTGTATATGCGGGGCCCTCCTGTATTTTTTCCTCTAGTTCTAATGTATTCACGTAATTTCTTACATTTTTTCATCTGCCACATTTAAAAAATATACGATTATTTTTATCTTTTATATAAGAAACACTATGATTAATATTTACACTACGCTACCCGTATGTTAGTTCCCCCTTTACACCATTTTGTGTATCGCTCTTAAGGAACCTTCACCATTAACCACTTCTAAGACATTACCTAAAACCCTTCCATTATAAATTATTTAATACTCGCTGTCTGGTGCAAAAATATAAACAATTAATATTTCATGAACTCCGTTTGTTCCTCCCTCTCTCTCCCTCTTCCTTTTTCCTCTTCCATCTTCTACCTTCTATATAAACACGAGGTGTTCCTCCCTCTCCTCCTCTTCCTTTTCTCCATCCATCTTCCACCTTCTATATAAACACGAGGTGTTCTCATAAGCAGTATAAAGGGTAACAGGGTATTAAAAACCTAACCTTGTAGTCATAATTACGACATATACGTCAATCAACTCTGATATTATCATGGGTACCTTTGTATATCAGAGGTACACAATACCAACACAATTATGGATAAGACACAGTGCAACATCTAGATATCTTTACATGTAGACGTTTCGGCCTCCAATGGCTTTATCAATACAAGGACATGAATTGAAAATTATATTTATACAGAAGAGAGTGCAAGACGAGGTAATGAGTCCCTCAACCAAGGAGCAGGTGATGAGCACCCTATACCACGGTGCTCATCACCTGCTCCTTGGTTGAGGGACTCATTACCTCTTCTTCCACTGCCTTGTGTATATATTTCTACAATTTTCATATTATATCCACGTGTGTATTGATAAAGCCACTGGATGGCGTAATGTCTACAAGTAAACATACCCAGATGTTGCACTGTGTCTTATTCATAATCTTGTGTAGGTTAGAGAGAGTGGAAAGTGTCATGTACGGGGTCCAGGAGGTTTATGTCAAAACCACCTCTGTTACACCTCTGTACACCGTGTACGTCAGGCCCATATTAGAGTATGCAGCACCAATTTGGAACCCACACCTGGTCAAGCACGTCAAGAAATTAGAGAAAGTGCAAAGGTTTGCGACAAGGTTAGTTCCAGAGATAAGGATAAATGTCCTACGAAGAAAGGTTAAGGGAAATCAGCCTGACGACACTGGAGGACAGGAGGGTTAGGGGAGACATGATAACGACATACAAAATACTGCGTGAAATAGATAAGGTGGAAAGAGACAGGATGTTCCAGAGAGGGGACACAGAAACAATGGGTCACAATTGGAAGTTGAAGACTCAGATGAGTCAAAGGGATGTTAGGAAGTATTTCTTCAGCCATAGAGTTGTCAGGAAGTGGAATAGTCTAGCAAGTGATGTAGTGGAGGCAGGAACCATACATAGCTTTAAGACGAGGTATGATAAGGCTCATGGAGCAGGGAGAGAACCTAGTAGCGATCAGTGAAGAGGCGGGGCCAGGAGCTATATCTCGACCCCTCCAACCATAAATAAGTGAGAGTACAAATAGGTGTGTACACACACACACACACACGCATGCACGCGCGCGCGCACACGCACACATTCACAATAATTTTTTCAGAATTCAGAAAATTCAGTGGAAAGTTAAAACGTGTTTTGTTTATAATCTTGCATGAAAAAAAGCTTTGCTTTTAAACCCAGCTCCCATAAATGTTGAACAAATGTTTTATTTTAAACACAAAAACAGATCAGAGATGAGCAACGTACACGAAAGATACGTACACATGAGCAAGCACGTACAAGAGAGGTACGTACACAAGGGTAAGCACGAACACAAGACTAAACGAAACTGCAACGTGTTTAGACGTGTTCATGCTTGTCGAAACCTGTCCTGCAACTGTCATTTCTTGTTTCTGTGATGAGATCTATCTGTGTCCGACTTAATTTCAACTCTAAATTAAAAAGTCTCGCCTCAGACACCACTGTGACATCACAACAAACTGCCTGATACACGAATGTTATTTTCCCTCAGCAAGGCAGGAACCAGTAGAGCTTGTTGACACAAGTTAGGAAGTGGGGCCAGAAGATATGAATTAACCCACTGCAAGCAAAACTAGGTGAATACAGATACACGATTGACTCTTATGTCTATCTGTTTGCGAACAATGTAAAACTAATGAGAATGAAGATAAAGGGAGAGGATACAGACAGCCTCCAAGAAGACCTGGGTAAACTGCAAATGTGATCCAACACGTGGCTGCTGGAATTCAATCCAAATTGGACTGAAGGCGGGAAAAGTCCGCAGTGTCCAGCGTAAAAGAGGAACTACAATATTTATGTGAAGGAAAGGGACCAGGAGGTAATTATCAACCCATCACTGGACGTACACATAAATCGTTTAACTTTAGTAAGAAAGGAGGAACACTGCGGCAGGCCTACTGGCTCATACTTGGCAGGTCCTTCTCAAACTCAAACCCACAAACAAAAATATTCGCTCAACCCATTTTCTAAAATGCTAAACAAACCTCAAAACACATACAGGAACTTTAACAAAGAATCCTTGATAATTTTATACACATAATATTATAATCAAAATTAAGGACTAAATCCGCAAGGGTCATAAGCATACACGGAATATGTTAGGCCAATCATCGAGTACATGGCCCAAATGTGGAGCCGTTAGTACTCTACCATGTACTGCTCAAAAACATCCAATGGTTTGTTGTTGTTGTTGTTGTAGATTCGCCGGTATAATCGCCCGGCCCGAGCCTTTTCCAAGAGGTGGCCCGGCCTTGGCTCCTGTCGTGGGAGTGTATCAGACCAATGTCTGTCATGGGAGAAGGTACAAGTACCTCCCCATCTTCTGGAACCAGCTGTCCAAAGGCCTAGCCCCATTCCCGCCCCCACGGGGCTCGGAGGGAGAAGCTAAGCACCTTGGGCTGCCACAAACCCCGCCCACACTGGGCTCGAAGAGTGTGGCAGCTGCATAGCAGCAGACGATGTCAGGAGTGCAAAGGCAGCAAGCACTACAGGATCCTTTTGGAGTCACACCCCAGCTTTGGGCCGAAGCTCGAGTGCTGGGGAAGCTCAAGAATGCCTCTTGCTGTGTGTGTTGCTGCTGCTACTACTTCACTTGTCCGTTGTACGTCCAAAGGTTTGCAACCAGACTAGTACCAGAACCGAGAGGAACGCACAGTGAGACGAGGCTAGAGGAACTGAACCTGACAACCTTGACGGAAGAAGGACTAGAAATAACATGATTAACATTACAAAATGTTAAGAGGAATTCATATCTTATTCCTACAAGTACATGTACAAGGTATACAGACCATAGCTGACATCAATGACATGTGTGATTGTGTGTGTGTGATATTGTATGTGTGTGTGTGTGGTGGTGTGTGTGTGTGTCCAGTCATTCATGGGTACACAGCTTAGGGAAGAAAAACTGCTTACCTTTGGTGGTACAAGTGTGGAGGGTAGGTAAGATATAAGAGTGTAATTATATTTAGTGCAATAAGTCGTAGAGTATTTACATTAAAGGTGGGACGCTCAGAGAGAAGGCAGCCAGAGTGAGGGCATGAGGGCGGCGTAGATAATGTCTCAAAATGAAGTCTAGGTGTTCTCTGATAAGGAAGACAGTCGATCTAAAGATATTTTGGCTGTCATGACCTGACAGTTCTCACTGGAAGTGCTGGGGGTCTATCCACGAGATGTCCATGAGCGAGGTTTGTGCGTCCCACATGTAGTCCTGAGCGAGTCTTGTGCGTCCATGTAGTGAGAGAGTCTCGTGCGTCCCACATGTAGTCGTGAGCGAGTCTTGTGCGTCCCACATGTAGTCGTGAGCGAGTCTGTGCGTCCCATGTAGTGAGCGAGTCTGTGCGTCCATGTAGTGTAGCGAGTCTTGTGCGTCCACACGTAGTCGTGAGGAGTCTTGTGCGTCCACATGTAGTCGTGAGCGAGTCCTGTGCGTCCCACATGTAGTCGTGAGCGAGTCTGTGCGTCCCACATGTAGTCGTGAGCGAGTCCTGTGCGTCCCACATGTAGTCGTGAGCGAGTCTTGTGCGTCCACATCGTAGTCGTGAGTGAGTCTTGTGCGTCCACATGTAGTCGTGAGCGAGTCTTGTGCGTCCCACATGTAGTCGTGAGCGAGTCTTGTGCGTCCCACATGTAGTCGTGAGCGAGTCCTGTGCGTCCCACATGTAGTCGTGAGCGAGTCTTGTGCGTCCCACATGTAGTCGTGAGCGAGTCTTGTGCGTCCGACATGTAGTCGTGAGCGAGTCTTGTGCGTCCATGTAGTGAGCGAGTCTTGTGCGTCCCACATGTAGTCGTGAGCGAGTCTTGTGAGTCCGACATGTAGTCGTGAGCGAGTCTTGTGCGTCCACATGTAGTCGTGAGCGAGTCTTGTGGTCCCACATGTAGTCGTGAGCGAGTCTTGTGCGTCCACATGTAGTCGTGAGCGAGTCTTGGCGTCCCATGTAGTGAGCGAGTCTTGTGCGTCCCACATGTAGTCGTGAGCGAGTCTTGTGAGTCCGACATGTAGTCGCGAGCGAGTCTTGTGCGTCCCACATGTAATCGTGAGCGAGTCTTGTGCGTCCCACATGTAGTCGTGAGCGAGTCTTGTGCGTCCCACATGTAGTCGTGAGGAGTCTTGTGCGTCCCACATGTAGTCGTGAGCGAGTCTTGTGGTCCACATGTAGTCGTGAGCGAGTCTTGTGCGTCCCACATGTAATCGTGAGCGAGTCTTGTGCGTCCCACATGTAGTCGTGAGCGAGTCTTGTGCGTCCCACATGTAGTCGTGAGCGAGTCTTGTGCGTCCCACATGTAGTCGTGAGCGAGTCTTGTGCGTCCCACATGTAGTCGTGAGCGAGTCTTGTGCGTCCCACATGTAGTCGTGAGCGAGTCTTGTGCGTCCCACATGTAGTCGTGAGAATAGTTTCTATTTACAACAATAACAAAAATATAGCCATAAAACACAATTGTAAGTGTTGGTCCGTGTATCAGCACAAAGATACTACCGTCTTTAAGGAACTCTGAGTGTAGTAGTAGAAAAAAACCCAGTATGACAATGGCACCAGAGGAAGATTAGAATGTCTTGAAGTGGGGATGAAATGGTAATGACACGATTGTAAACAAACCATACCACGGGCGGGGAGTTTTATGATCGCGGGTTCTATCCCCGCCCGTGATATGGTTTGTCTCCGAGTTAACAGAGACAGCAAAAATTCAATCTTCTGGTCTGCTAAATATGAGAATTAATAGATTTGAATGCCATGTAAAATAGATGTGGAAAGTCGAAACTCTGGATCAATTTTAACAAATGAAGCAGCGGACAGCGATGCAAATAACGAGGACGAGCAGTGCCTACTTACAGCTCCGATGTGAGAATACTGTCTTCAGTGTCTTGGATGAAGTGATCTGGAAAAGACATTTGTCTAACTACTTCGGGGATTTGAAGCTAGAGAGAGATTGAGTTTTTTTTTACTGCCAGTCATGGTCAGGGTCGACCCTGGGTGCGTGGTCGAGCAGATGTAGACAGCCTGTACTGTCTGCATAGACAGCCTATGCTGTCTGCCAGCTGAGTTCATATTTCGTGCCATGCTCGTGCTGCCACCTATAGGCCCATACCCACTTCAGTATGCCCAGACCTGCATCTCTCTCACTTCTCGTCCAGGCATCACTCAGTCAACAATGCCTACTCCTCTCTCCCTCGCGGGCATGGCCCTCCTGGGCCATGGGCACAAACACACTGCCTGCGTACCCTCATGTTACTGCAAATAAAGTAAGAAGCCTCCGAAGCCTTATCATTGCTACCCCGCCTGCAGCAGAATGACACAAATAATCTTAGAAAACAATTAGTGTACACAGCAGCAGTGTGATATACAATGGATAACTAAAGTGAACACTTGTCAATACCCAGTAAACAAACTCAGAAGATTAACTGATGTGTATATTTCGATCCCCTACTGGGTTCATCTTCAGCAGGGGGTCGAAATATACACATCAATTATTCTTGTGCTACACAATGTTCAAGGAAAAAGAATGAGTGCAGGTATGGACAGCCCATCCTCTTAATAACAAAGTATTTCACTTTATAAGACAGTCAAATGGGTGACTGTTTAATACGCCTAAAACAGTGTTTATCTGACTTATATTTTTTTCTAGAGTGCACGAAGGTTCCTGTTTATTCTTCGCACTTCAGAACTTTTATCGCAGCAACAGCTTGAACAGCAGCAGCACAAACAGCAGAATCAACAGCAACGAAATCAACAGCAGCACTTACAAGGACAGGAGAAGACTAAAGTCACGTTAGTGGTGTGATCTTGCACACTACTCAAGCAGCCATACAAGACAGCCGGCCTGTGGCTGATACAATTACTCCTGAGCTTGTATTGTATATACCATTAATATGGTTATGACACCACCGTCTCTCAGGACTCACCAAATCGTAATAACACGATTATAAACAAATCACGGAACGGATGGGGGTATGAACCCATGGCAAGTGAGCTCTAGACTCACCTGCATTTGTGGTCACAGTGGTGGCCCATGCTAACCTCCCTATGGTATACAGAAATATACAAGTTGGATAAATCATATTAGAGCTAGCTGACCGAGTGGTTAACACACTGGTCTGTGAGGTTTAGGACTCATTTGCCATGGGTTCAAACTCTACCTGTTTCATGGTCCGATTTTTCTCAGAAATCATACAGGGCGATCTTCTCACCCCCCTACTGAGGTCTCCTAGTTCACGCTCACAGAAACCCATCCTGTGTGATGGAATATGACAGGAAATCATACCTATATTCTATTTAATTCCCATGGAGCGGCAATATGATGATATACCCATTTTTTTAAATATATCTGTGGCCCTTATGGATTTAGGACCATAAGGGACTTACATTATAATCATAACTAAGGGTCACAGAGCGCTGCTAGGGCGTTACAGCACTTGAGAAACAGAAAGGGCCGGAGTAATCAGGCTTGATCAGAGCGAAAGTACTTCCAAACTCCTTGGATTATGAGTCCTGCACATCATTATGGCACCCAACTTTAAAAGCTTAAATACTGAAAATATGTTCCATGAACACATTGAATTGTCCTAATGTCATGAACTAAACACTTGCCCCCATCTAAACATGTATTTTAAGTTTCACCTTTTGTATTGCAAGCATGTGTCCTCAGAAAATACGTGTTAAATTTTATTAGAGTTCCAAGATCAATACATCAAACAGAACACTATTGTCACAGCACAAATATTAAATATTCGTACCGCCCTGATCCAGCCTCACACTGTAGCATATACAACACTCTCCCATTACCAGAGATGTCCATAATACATAGCTGCTCATGTTCCATGGCTAGTTAGGAGAGAAAGAGGGAGAGAAAGGAGACAGAGGGAGAGGGAGAGAGTACAATAAAATCTAAGAGATTAGTTACTTTGACTAAAATAATGGATTTAAAGTCAAAATATTTTAATTTTTAGTGGTAAACAGAAAATATTCAGAAAATTCGTAAATTATCAGTAGTTTCGATTAGAGAGACAGAGAGACTGACTCCGCAGCCCCTGTTATCATAGTGTACTATGGGCAAACCATGGTAGTCTGTTGCATCACCATGGAGAAGTTGGTATACCTTCTCTGTGGTACTATCACTTGCCACTTTTATCTTCCATATCAGGTAGTGTGGAGGATCCAGATTCCACCACTCCATGCATTGAATAACCCAGAACAGCTCAGCAGTGTCACATCTTAACTTCTACCTTATATTAGGATGACATCTATAGTAGTGTAAATATTGCCCCAGTGATCACCCGCCCAACGACCACCACCTGGCTGGAACGTCACCTACCGCCACCACTCATCCACCCTCTCCATTCCCTCTCAGTCCTCTCCACTGGTTCATTTTTCGTAAGCACGTTTATCCCTATAAAATACCACATGGTGGATCTTATGTTGAAAGGGTTTTCAACTTTGTCATATTTTCTCTTGTTTTTTCCCCAAATTTCAATGTCACCATTGTGGATTATCTTTCATGTGAAAAATGGTATGGTGATACCGACCAGATTTGGAAAGACACTTGTGTACAGTTCAAGACATTTATAAGAAGAGATGTTTCACCACAAGAGACTTCTTTAGGACTGAAGAGGCCAATCAGGGCAAAACATTTCTCCTAATAAATGTCCTGAACTGTACATAAGTGTCCTTTTCAATATAATTCATCCGCATGTTGATCCCTACACAATACCACAGGACGAGATTCATGGAAGGCAAATCCTGTGTCACAAACCTTCTGCAGTTTTATGACAAGGTAACACAAGACACGAGAGAGAGGGGTGGGTTGATTGCATTTTTTGCACTGCAAGGAGGCCTTCGACACAGTTCTTCACATGTTCAACATTCTGCTGGGAATTAACATCTACTTAAAATAAAATAAAATAATTTACGTTAACGAAAAAAAAACATAGCGAATGAAAAACATATATTTATCTTTATTGAGCAAGAAGTAGACAGCATTACTGCTTCAATATATTAGTAAAAACATCGGTCCCCATTGTGTTTGATGGTTTCATGGCGAGTCATGCACTCACATAAGCCATCCTATATTCCATTCTCCGCAGATAGGGTGTCACTAGGCGCACCATATGAGCATTTTATCTTCACTTGTAGTTCAGTTTCTTTGAAAGATAAAAATTACACTTACACTAAAACTAAATCTATCTCTCAAATGGTGTGAGCAAAAGTTGCAAAGTCTATTTTCACTTAAAAAGTTTAAGTTCTGTTATGAACCTAAAACTTTCCAAGTTACTACACTTTTATCTCAAGCATAAACTTTAAAGTTACATATAAATTTAAGTCTACATTAAAGTCTTACACAAAATAATAATAATAATACTAATAATAATAATAATAATAATAATACTAAGAGGTTCTAAGTTAATGCCTAACAAAAATCATAGTGATAGTATTAAATATCTTGATAAAATTTCTTTTTAACCTGTATGCCTATATTTTTCACCTGTATGCCTATCTTTTTCACCTGTATGCCTATCTTTTTCACCTGTATGCCTATCATCATTACGCCAACATTTTTGTGTATTTGATATTTTTTTAAATATTTTATACTTCTGACGTTGGAATGAATGATGGTAGCACCAGTGGCCTGACTGACCAGGCTATCAACCACGAGGCCTGGTCTGGGACCTGGCTATCAACCACGAGGCCTGGTCTGGGACCTGGCTATCAACCACGAGGTCTGGTCTGGGACCTGGCTATCAACCACGAGGCCTGGTCTGGGACCTGGCTATCAACCACGAGGCCTGGTCTGGGACCTGGCTATCAACCACGAGGTCTGGTCTGGGACCTGGCTATCAACCACGAGGCTTGGTCTGGGACTTGGCTATCAACCACGAGGCCTGGTCTGGGACCTGGCTATCAACCACGAGGCCTGGTCTGGGACCTGGCTATCAACCACGAGGCCTTGTCTGGGACCTGGCTATCAACCACGAGGCCTGGTCTGGGACCTGGCTATCAACCACGAGGCCTGGTCTGGGACCTGGCTATCAACCACGAGGCCTGGTCTGGGACCTGGCTATCAACCACGAGGCCTGGTCTGGGACCTGGCTATCAACCACGAGGCCTGGTCTGGGACCTGGCTATCAACTACGAGGTCTGGTCTGGGACCTGGCTATCAACTACGAGGCCTGGTCTGGGACCTGGCTATCAACCACGAGGCCTGGTCTGGAACCTGGCTATCAACCACGAGGCCTGGTCTGGGACCTGGCTATCAACCACGAGGCCTGGTCTGGGACCTGGCTATCAACCACGAGGCCTGGTCTGGAACCTGGCTATCAACCACGACACTGAAGTTAACATGAATCAACAACAGGTAGGTACGTACACTGAAGTTAACATGAATCAACAACAGGTAGGTACGTACACTGAAGTTAACATGAATCAACAACAGGTAGGTACGTACACTGAAGTTAACATGAATCAACAACAGGTAGGTACGTACACTGAAGTTACATGAATCAACAACAGGTGGTACGTACACTGAAGTTAACATGAATCAACAACGGTAGGTAGTACACTGATGTTAACATGAATCAACAACAGGTGGTACGTACCTGAAGTTAACATGAATCAACAACAGGTAGGTACGTACACTGAAGTTAACATGAATCAACAACAGGTAGGTACGTACACTGAAGTTAACATGAATCAACAACAGGTAGGTACGTACACTGAAGTTAACATGAATCAACAACAGGTAGGTACGTACACTGATGTTAACATGAATCAACAACAGGTAGGTACGTACACTGAAGTTAACATGAATCAACAACAGGTAGGTACGTACACTGAAGTTAACATGAATCAACAACAGGTAGGTACGTACACTGAAGTTAACATGAATCAACAACAGGTAGGTACGTACACTGAAGTTAACATGAATCAACAACAGGTAGGTACGTACACTGAAGTTAACATGAATCAACAACAGGTAGGTACGTACACTGATGTTAACATGAATCAACAACAGGTAGGTACGTACACTGAAGTTAACATGAATCAACAACAGGTAGGTACGTACACTGAAGTTAACATGAATCAACAACAGGTAGGTACGTACACTGAAGTTAACATGAATCAACAACAGGTAGGTACGTACACTGAAGTTAACATGAATCAACAACAGGTAGGTACGTACACTGAAGTTAACATGAATCAACAACAGGTAGGTACGTACACTGATGTTAACATGAATCAACAACAGGTAGGTACGTACACTGAAGTTAACATGAATCAACAACAGGTAGGTACGTACACTGAAGTTAACATGAATCAACAACAGGTAGGTACGTACACTGAAGTTAACATCCAGTGCTGCTACCTCAACAAAACTGAGACATTATTACTATTACAATCAGAACTAAGAGCTATACCCACAAGGGTCATACAGCTGTGCCAGGTAGGATGTGCAAAGATGTACTATGCCAGATCAGAGACTAGCGAGGGTGAAGAGTATGCCAGAGGTAGTCAGCAAGGGCGGTGAGGAGTGCTAAAGGGAAAGTAATATCAAAGTCGGTGTAATAAAGCTGTCGCTGACAAAAAGTCTAAGAGGGAGTCTGTGTCAAAGGTAGAGCTGTCAGCGAGGACTGAGAGACGATCAAGTACTCAATGTCAACAAAAAGCCATCAGCCAGCCATATAAAACATTCCACTATATCATACTACTACTACCCATCTTTACTATTGACCACCAACTCCCTTCTCCATCATCCTTCTCCTCTCTCTCTTGTCTACCTGTCTACCCCCTACCCCGTCTGTGTTAAATTCCACCCCCTCTTATCTTAGTTTTCCCTCTCCTTGCTCCTATCCACCCTTCACGCCCTCTATCCACCCCCACTCTACACAACTTGTGTTGCAGTCTCAGCTTTAGTTAAAGACCAAGGGATACCACCGTCCTATATCCCCCTTAATCCATCTTCTTCATCATCCCTCCCTCCCTGTCTAGCAGCGTAACTACTTTAAGTTTAGCTTTCCCAGCTCTTCCTTCTCTACCTTATATCAGCTGAGTCCTCATAAGGAGGAAGGGAGGGCTACGAAGGCTTGCTGGAGAGTAATAGTGAATGTAAGAGGGATGTAGGGTTGAGGGGTTAGAAGAGGAAGAATGGAAAACATGAACACGGGAAAGTACAACATAGATTGTGCACTTCTACTGCTGATGAACAACTAGTTAACAAAAATACTTTATTTACTACCTTTCAAAAAAATTGAGGGTTCGTGGGCGGGAGGGAGAGGGTGCGGGAGAGAGACGCATAAAAGAACTAGGCCAAGAGCTGTGGATTATAAAAATAAGGCTCCCCATTTCCATATTTGGGTCAGAGAGAGAGAGAGGAAGGGGGGTTGGATACACAAGACAAGGAGCAGAGCACTGTGAAGGAGCATGAAGCCCCACACTCGCCTTCATCCAGTCAAGAAACTCAGTCTTCGTTCTTCACCTTCAAACTGATAAACACTCGTGATGACACACACACACACACACACACACACACACACACACACACACACACACACACACACACACACACACACACACATGGCTACGAAGGGTTCCAGCACAGGACCATTTGCCCCTCTCATCAAAGACAAGATATTTAGTAAACAATGAATGCTCTCGGTCATGACATACAAGATGAAGTATGATGTGATTTATATTCCCATATGAGAGCTTTCTATATAGTATGTCACTGATGTCAGCTATGGTCTGTATACGTCGTGGAATTTTCGCTCACCATGAGGCGGGCTAAAACACGGGTTCGATCCCCCGGCTAGTCGCAGTGTTGTTATTCATTAAATACCACTCGTTCGTGGTTACAATACGATATATACTGCTTATGGAGGCTAGTACACCAAACGGGAAGTAGAATGAAATTAGCTCTGAGGCACCCACACCATCGTATGTTCAAGGATCACGGTACAATACCTAGCTCTGCTGGGTGCGTGATTATTCTAGGATTGCATGGTCCCGTGGGTTAGAGCATCGTGGAATTTTTGCTCACTATGAGGGGGGCTAAAACAACACGTGTTCGATCCCCGGCTAGTCGCAGTGCTGCTATTGATTAAATACCACTCGTTCGTGGTTACAATACGATATATATATATATATATATATATATATATATATATATATATATATATATATATATATATATATATATATAATGTCGTACCGAATAGGTAAAACTGGTCAATTAGCAAGAACTCGTTTAAAATTAAGTCCTTTCTAAAATTTGCTCTTATACGTTTAAAGATATATTTTTTTCATTTGTGTTAATGTAAAAATTAATAATTTTGTAACAAAAGAACCTTAGAAAACTTACGTAACCTTATTATGACAAGCGCAATTTAATTTAGCCTAATCCAACTAAATATATACACACACAGGAAAAGTGACCTAGTAGCGGCCACTGAAGAGGCGGGGCCAGGAGCTGTGAATCGACCCTTGCAACCACAAATAGGTGAGTACACACACAGGAGGAGAGGTTAAGAGAAATCAACGTCACAACACTGGAGGAAAGGAGAGATGGGGAGACATGATAACGACATATACAATACTGAGAGGAATTGACAAGGTGGATAGACACAATGTTTCAGAGATGGGACACAGCAACAAGGGGTCACACCTAGATGAAAACTCAGATAAGTCACGGGGATGTTAGCAAGTATTTCTTCAGTCACAGAGTTGTCAGGAAGTGGAACAATCTGGAGAGTGAAGTAGTGGAGGCAGGATCCATATTAGCTTTAAGAAGAGGTACGATAAAGTTCATGGACCTAGTAGAGACCAGCGAAGAGGCGGGACCAGAAACTGTGAATCGACCCCTGCAACCACAAACAGGTGACTACAAATATGTGAGTACACACACCACACACACACACACACACACACACCTTATACATATGAAAGCACACATACGTACATAAATTCATACGCAAAAACACACGCAAGTATACAAATTTTTATATTCCGGCATTGAAATTTTATGACCTCTCTCCAAAATTCCTTTTGCATCTACTGAGAGAGGAGGAGGCTGGGCTTATAAAATAAGGGGATACTTTTCTAGGCTCACACCACAATCGTACTACATCCAGTTGACCTGACACTTGGAGGACGTAGTGGTCCAGTTTCCTCTTGAAGTCTTGGACAACAGATGCTGAGAAAATGTTGTCATAGTGTATCCACGACATCTATTTTGCACATCATCTCACTCCAGTAGGTTATGGTAGCGTGTAGATTCGGAACTAGGGCTCCAGGCTACCAACGGCAACAGCCTGGTTAACCAGGCAAGCACTAGACGAGCCTGACCCATGGCAGGCTCCGAGAGTAGAAAAACTCTGGGAACTTAAAGGTATAAGGTATAGGCCCTCAGCAACTGCAGGTCATAACTATGCGTGTAAACAAACCACGGAACGGGCGGGGATTGAACGTATAGCCGAGAGGCTTACGCACTGGCCTGGAGTTTAAGAACTCACTTGCCATGGGTTCAATCCTCGCCCGTTCCGTGAGTTGTTTGAAATCCTGTTATTACGATTTAAAGAGTTACAACACAATCAACCCAGATATAAAAGAATTAAAGGTAGTGATAATATTGGTAGAATTACCGACAACATGTTAGGTAATATGTGCAACTAATACGACATTATTCTATGACATCGGCTCCTGGAGAGCGAAACGTTGCCACAATGTGTCTTTTTACCTAACTGGTTGAGTTACTGCACAACATATTGTTGTTGTTGATTTTGGTACAACCAATGTTTTTAACGAGGCTCCTAACCTACGTTGTCACTATCTACCACAAAAAGCTAACCACACAACCGGAAACAAACGTACGGTTGTAAAAGGCGCCATACAGTTTGCCTGAACGAGAAACAGTTAAGAATGGATAGTCGTAAGGGTGTCATCCTTTATTTAGATACTCTATCGTACCATGTGGAGCACTCTAGCCACATCCACTTATCCCTTCCTCAAAATCCCGTAATCTGACTGTGCTACTAAGAGATTATCTGGAAGCATCGTCAGTAGTGAATTATCAAAAGTTCTCCTTTCCACTACCATCGTCACCGTGCATACTAAGTCCCTGTTTTCTTATCTCAACACTATAGCATCTACATCTGTGCCTTCTAGGCAAGCCTACCTGATCCATCTACATCTGTGCCTCTAGGCAAGCCTACCTGATCCATCTACATCTGTGCCTTCTGGCAAGCCTACTGATCCATCTACATCTGTGCCTTCTAGGCAAGCCTACCTGATCCATCTACATCTGTGCCTTCTAGGCAAGCCAACCTATTCCATCTACATCTGTGCCTTCTAGGTAAGCCTACCTGATCCATCTACATCTGTGCCTTCTAGGCAAGCCTACCTGATCCATCTACATCTGTGCCTTCTAGGCAAGCCTACCTGATCCATCTACATCTGTGCCTTCTAGGCAAGCCTACCTGATCCATCTACATCTGTGCCTTCTAGGCAAGCCAACCTATTCCATCTACATCTGTGCCTTCTAGGTAAGCCTACCTGATCCATCTACATCTGTGCCTTCTAGGCAAGCCTACCTATTCCATCTACATCTGTGCCTTCTAGGCAAGCCTACCTATTCCATCTACATCTGTGCCTTCTAGGCAAGCCTACCTACTCCATCTACATCTGTGCCTTCTAGGTAAGCCTACTTGATCCATCTACATCTGTGCCTTCTAGGCAAGCCTACCTATTCCATCTACATCTGTGCCTTCTAGGCAAGCCTACCTATTCCATCTACATCTGTGCCTTCTAGGCAAGCCTACCTGATCCATCTACATCTGTGCCTTCTAGGCAAGCCTACCTATTCCATCTACATCTGTGCCTTCTAGGTAAGCCTACCTGATCCATCTACATCTGTGCCTTCTAGGCAAGCCTACCTGATCCATCTACATCTGTGCCTTCTAGGCAAGCCTACCTGATCCATCTACATCTGTGCCTTCTAGGCAAGCCAACCTATTCCATCTACATCTGTGCCTTCTAGGTAAGCCTACCTGATCCATCTACATCTGTGCCTTCTAGGCAAGCCACCTATTCCATCTACATCTGTGCCTTCTAGGCAAGCCTACCTATTCCATCTACATCTGTGCCTTCTAGGCAAGCCTACCTATTCCATCTACATCTGTGCCTTCTAGGCAAGCCTACCTGATCCATCTACATCTGTGCCTTCTAGGCAAGCCTACCTGATCTATCTACATCTGTGCCGTGTAGGCAAGCCTTCCTACTCCATCTACACCTGTGCCTTCTAAGCAAGCCTTCCTACTCCATCTACACCTGTGCCTTCTAGGCAAGCCTTCCTACTCCATCTACACCTGTGCCTTCTAGGTAAGCCTTCCTATTCCATCTACATCTGTGCCTTCTAGGTAAGCCTTCCTACTCCATCTACATCTGTGCCGTCTAGGTAAGCCTACCTACTCCATCTACATCTGTGCCTTCTAGGCAAGCCTACCTGATCTATCTACATCTATGCCTTCTAGGCAAGCCTACCTGATCCATCTACATCTATACCTTCTAGGCAAGCCTTCCTACTCCATCTACATCTGTGCCTTCTAGGTAAGCCTACCTGATCCATCTACATCTGTGCCTTCTAGGCAAGCCTACCTGATCCATCTACACCTGTGCCTTCTAGGCAAGCCTACCTATTCCATCTACATCTGTGCCTTCTAGGCAAGCCTACCTGATCCATCTACATCTGTGCCTTCTAGGCAAGCCTACCTGATCCATCTACATCTGTGCCTTCTAGGCAAGCCTACCTGATCCATCTACATCTGTTTTTCTCTACGTTTTTATTTATATATTAAATGCCTTTGATTTTTCACATACTTCATCTCATTTTGATTATATTTTTCCCTGACAATATAGTTAAGCTCAGTGCACCCGCACGTAACATAGTCGACTCAGTGCACCTGCACGTAACATAGTCGACTCAGTGCACTGCACGTAACATAGCCGCACCTGCACTAACTGTCATTCAGTGCACCTGCAGCAACATAGTCGACTCTGTGTACCGCACGAACATAGTCGACTCAGTGCACCCGCACGTAACATAGTCGACTCAGTGCACCTGCACGTAACATAGTCGACTCAGTGCACCTGCACGTAACATAGTCGACTCAGTGTACCTGCACGTAACATAGTCGACTCAGTGCACCCGCACGTAACATAGTCGACTCAGTGACTGCACGTAACATAGCGACCAGTGCACTGCACGTAACATAGTCGATTCAGTGCACCTGCACGTAACATAGTCAACTCAGTGCACCTCAGATCACGTAACATAGTCGACTCAGTGCACCCGCACGTAACATACTCGACCTGATCACGCTAACATACGACATTCCGGCACCTGCACGTAACATGTCGACTAGTGCACCTGCTACCTACTACATAGTCGACTCAGTGCACCTGCACCGATCTAACATAAATGTCGACTCAGTGCAAGCCTCACCTGCACGTAACATAGTCGACTCAGTGCACCTGCACGAAAACACTATGTCCGACTACATATGACTCAGTGCACGACGTAACATAGTCGACCAGTGCACCTGCACGTAACATATTCGACTCAGTGCAACCCGCACGTAACATAGTCGACTCAGTGCACCTGCACGTAACATAGTCGACATCTACAGTCGTTCACCTTTGCACGTAAATAGTCGACTCAGTACCGACTACATGTCACCTAGCACGTACATAGTCGACTAGTCACCGCACTAAATAGTCGACCATACCCAGTAAATGCATCAGTGCCGCACGTAACATAGTCGACTCAGTGCCCGCACGTACATAGTCACTCAGTGCACTGCACGTAACATAGTCGACCAGTGCACCTGCCGTAACATGACTCAGTGCACCGCACGTAACATAGTCGACTCAGTGACCTGCACGTAACATGTCGACTAGCCAAGTCGCTAGCCGCACGACATCTCAGTCACCGTAACATAGTCGACTCAGTGACGCACGTAACTAGCACATCTCGCACGTAACATAGTCGACTCAGTGCACCTGCACGTAACATAGTCACTAGTGACCGCACTAACTAGTGACTCAGTGCACCACTACATAGTCGACTCAGTGCACTCACGTAACATAGTCGACTCAGTGACCTGCACGTAACATAGTCGACTCAGTGCACCTGCACGTAACATAGTCGACTCAGTGCACCTGCACGTAACATAGTCGACTCAGTGCACCTGCCGTAACATGACGTATCGACAACCTCAGCCGACTAACATAGTCGACTCAGTGCACCGCATGTAACATAGTCGACTCAGTGCACCTGCACGTAACATAGTCGACTCAGTGCACCCGCACGTAACATAGTCGAGTCAGTGCACCGCACGTAACATAGTCGACTCAGTGTACCTGCACGTAACATAGTCGACTCAGTGCACCTGCACGTAACATAGTCGACTCAGTGCACCTGCACGTAACATAGTCGACTCAGTGCACCGCACGTAACATAGTCGACTCAGTGCACCCGCACGTAACATAGTCGACTCAGTGCACCCGCACGTAACATAGTCGACTTAGTGCACCTGCACGTAACATAGTCGACTCAGTGCACCAGCACGTAACATATTCGACTCAGTGCACCTGCACGTAACATAGTCGACTTAGTGCACCTGCACGTAACATAGTCGACTCAGTGCACCTGCACGTAACATAGTCGACTCAGTGTACCTGCACGTAACATAGTCGACTCAGTGCACCTGCACGTAACATAGTCGACTCAGTGCACCTGCACGTAACATAGTCGACTCAGTGCACCTGCACGTAACATAGTCGACTCAGTATACCTGCACGTAACATAGTCGACTCAGTGCACCTGCACGTAACATAGTCGACTTAGTGCACCTGCACGTAACATAGTCGACTCAGTGCACCTGCACGTAACATAGTCGACTCAGTGCACCTGCACGTAACATAGTCGACTCAGTGCACCCGCACGTAACATAGTCGACTCAGTGCACCTGCACGTAACATAGTCGACTCAGTGCACCTGCACGTAACATAGTCGACTCAGTGCACCTGCACGTAACATAGTCGACTAAGTGCACTGGGACAGCGTCAGAGGCGAGTTAAGTGATAATCCAAAGTGAAAGCGCCATTTGCGGTATCATTTAAGCTGTGACAGATGACAGTTAGAGGTGAGTGCATGGTAACAATCAAGTGTGACCAGACGAGCAAGGTATTCCGGCACAACCAGTGACACTTGGACACATCTGAAGGTTATCTGGTGCTCTGCAGTCGTGGAGGTGCCAAACGTCGCCACATCAAATTATTTGTAATTAAATACAAGGTTATGTAACCAATCGTACAGAAAATAGTAAGTCTAGTTTACAGGAAGTGTTAAGAAACAGACGTTGGTTATCGCTTAAGAAAACTGACGTATTATAATACGTATTATTATTATCAAAACTAAGAGCTAAACCCACAAGGGATGAGTAGAATACGTAACCATAAGATGTATGCACTGGCCACCTGTCTCCTCTTATCTCAACTTTCTTAAAACTATTTTCTTGTCCCCATTTTCACACTAATGATTCACCTAAATAATGCAATCTAGCTTATGAATATAGAATTTACTTATATTAAAATATAGGATTTAAGTAGTTTTTTTTATTAACACATCGGCCGATTCCCACCAAGGCAGGGTGGCCCGAAAAAGAAAAACTTTCATCATTCACTCCATCACTGTCTTGAAAGAGGGGTGCTTTACACTACAGTTATAAAACTGCAACATTAACACCCCTCCTTCAGAGCGCAGACACTGTACTTCCCATCTCCAGGACTCAAGTCCGGCCTGCCGGTTTCCCTGAATCTCTTCATAAATGTTACTTTGCTCACACTCCAACAGCACCTCAAGTATTAAAAACTATTTGTCTCCATTCACTCCTATCAAATACGCTCACGCATGCTTGCTGGAAATCCAAGCCCCTCGCACACAAAACCTCCTTTACCCCCTCCCTCCAACCTTTCCTAGGCCGACCCCTACCCTGCCTTCCCTCCACTACAGATTTATACACTCTCGAAGTCATTCTATTTTGTTGCATCCTCTCTATATGTCTGAACCACCTCAACAACCCGCACCTCCTTCTACTTTCCAAACTCCGAATTCTCTGCATTATATTCACACCACACATTGACCTCAGACATGACATCTCCACTGCCTCCAGCCTTCTCCTCGTTGCAACATTCATCACCCATGCTTCACACCCATATAAGAGTGTTGGTATAACTATACTCTCATACATTCCCCTCTTTACTTCCATGGACAAAGTTCTTTGTCTCCACAGACTCCTCAATGCTCCACTCACCCTTTTCCCCTCATCAATTCTATGATTCACCTCATCCTTCATAGACCCATCTGCTGACACATCCACTCGTAAATATCTGAATACATTCACCTCCCATACGCTCTCCCTCCAAATTTATATTCAATCTTTCGTTGCCTATTTTTTTGTTATCTTACTTTTTCCTATATTCACTTTCAATTTTCTTCTTTTACATACCCTACCAAACTCATCCATCAACCTCTGCAACTTCTCTTCAGAATCTCCCAAAAGCACAGTGTCATCAGCAAAGAGCAACTGTGACAACTCCCACTTTGTGTTAGATTCTTTATCTTTTAACTCCACACCTCTTGCCAACACCTCGACATTCACTTCTCTTACAACCTCATCTATAAATATATTGAACAACCATGGTGACATCACACATCATTGTCTAAGGCCTACTTTTACTGGGAAATAATCTCCCTCTCTCCTACATACTTTAACCTGAGCCTCACTATCCTCGTAAAATCTTTTCACTACTTTCAACAGCCTACCTCTTATTCTATACATTTGCAACATCTGCCACATTGCCTCCCTATCCACCCTGTCATACGCCATTTCCAAATCCATAAATGCCACAAAAATCTCTTTACCCTTATCTAAATATTGTTCATCTATATGTTTCACTGTAAACACTTGGTCTACACCCCCCCTACCCTTCCTAAAGCCTCCTTGTTCATCTGCTATTCTGCTCTTTGTCTTACTCCTAATTCTTTCAATAATAACTCTACCATACACTTTACCAGGTATACTCAACAGACTTATTCCCCTATAATTTTTGCACTCTCTTTTGTTCCCTTTGCCTTTATACAAAGGAACTATACACGCTCTCTGCCAATCCCTAGGTACCTTACCCTCTTCCATACATTTATTAAATAATAGCACCAACCACTCCAAAACTATATCCCAACCTGCCTTTAACATTTCCACCTTTATCCCATCAATTCCAGCTGCTTTACTCCCTTTCATTCTACTCACTGCCTCACGCACGTCCCCCACACCCACAACTGGCTCTTCCTCACTCCTACAAGATGTTATTCCTCCTTGCCCTACACACGCAATCACAGCTTCTCTGTCTTCATCAACATTTAACAATTCCTCAAAATATTCTCTCCATCTTGATATCTTGACACCTGTGTGTGTTTGTGTGTGTGTACTCACCTAATTGTGGTTGCAGGGGTCGAGACTCAGCTCCTGGCCCCGCCTCTTCGCTGTCTGCTACTGGGTCTCTGCTCTCCCTGCTCCATGAGCTTTATCATACCTTGTCTTAAAACTATGTATGGTTCCTGCCTCCACTATATCTTTCTCTAGACTATTCCACTTCCTGACTACTCTGTGGCTGAAGAAATGCTTCCTAACATCCCTTTGACTCATCTGAGTCTTCAGCTTCCAGTTGTGTCCTCTTGTTTCTGTGTTCCTCTCTGGAACATCCTGTCCCTGTCTACCTTGTCAATTCCCCGCAGTATTTTGTATGTCGTTATCATGTCTCCTCTGACCCTTCTGTCCTCCAGTGTTGTTAGTCCTATTTCCTCAACCTTTCTTCATAAGACAGACCCTGAGTTGTGGAACTAACCTTGTCGCAAACCTTTGCACTTTCTCTAGTTTCCTTACGTGCTTGACCAGGTGTGGGTTCCAGACTGGTTCTGCATATTCTAGTATGGGCCTGACGTACACGGTATACAGTGTCTTGAACGATTCCTTGTTAAGGTAACGGAACGCTAATCTAAGGTTTGCCAGACGCCCATATGCTGCCGCAGTTATCTGGTTGATGTGTGCCTCCGGAGACGTGCTAGGCGTTATACTCACTCCAAGGTCTTTCTCCTTTGCCGAGGTTTGTAGCCTTTGTCCGCCTAGCTTGTACTCTGTCAGCGGTCTTCTTTGCCCTTCTCCGATCCTCATGACTTTGCATTTGGAGGGATTGAATTCGAGAAGCCAACTGCTAGACCAGATGTCGAGCTTGTCCAGGTCTGTTTGCAGCCCTGCCTGGTCCTCTTCCGATGTGATTCTCCTCATTATTTTCACATCATCCGCGAATAGAGACACTTCTGAGTCTATCCCGTCCGTCATGTCATTTACATATACCAGGAATAACACTGGTCCTAGGACTGACCCCTGCGGTACACCGCTCGTCACAGGCGCCCACTGTGATACCTCACCACGCACCATGACCCGTTGTTGCCTCCCTTTGAGGTATTCCTGATCCATTCCAGTGCCCTTCCTGTTATACCTGCTTGTTCTTCCAACTTCTTTACTAATCTCATGTGAGGAACTGTGTCGAATGCCTTCCTGCAGTCCAGGAAAATGCAATCAACCCACCCTTCTCTCTCCTGCCTTACCTCTGTTACTTTATCATAGAACTCTAGGAGGTTTGTTACACAGGATTTGCCTTCCCGGAATCCGTGCTGTCTGGTGTTTATTATCCTGTTCCGCTCAAGGTGTTCCACCATTCTTTTCCTGATGATTTTCTCCAGGACTTTGCACACTATACATGTAAGTGACACCGGTCTATAGTTTAGTGCCTCTTTTCTGTCTCCTTTTTAAAAATAGGGACTACGTTGGCCTTCTTCCATACCTCAGGTAGCTGCCCAGTTTCAAGGGATGTGTTGAATATTATGGTAAGTGGCACACTCAGTACCTCAGCTCCTTCCCGAAGAACCCACGGGGAGATATTGTCCGGACCCATCGCCTTTGAGGTATCGAGGTCACTGAGTAACTGCTTCACTTCCTCCTCAGTTGTGTGTATGCCCTCTAGCACTTGATACATCCCTTGTTGGTGACGAACCATGTCCTGTCTACCCAGCTGCCTTCCTTCCTCCATTGTGAATACTTCCTTAAACCTCAAGTTGAGCTCCTCACATACCTCTTGATCATTACTTGTGAGTTCCCCATCTTCTCTCCTCAGCCTTATCACCTGGTCCTTGACTGTTGTCTTCCTTCTGATGTGACTGAACATCAGTTTCGGGTCGGACTTAACTTTCGATGTGTGTGTGTGTGTGTGTGTGTGTGTGTGTGTGTGTGTGTGTGTGTGTGTGTGTATGGTGTGTGTGTGTGTATGGTGTGTGTGTGTATGGTGTGTGTGTGTGTATGGTGTGTGTGTGTATGGTGTGTGTGTGTTATGGGTGTGTGTGTGTGTGTATGGTGTGTGTGTGTGTATGGTGTGTGTGTGTGTATGGTGTGTGTGTGTGTATGGTGTGTGTGTGTGTATGGTGTGTGTGTGTGTATGGTGTGTGTGTGTGTGTGTATGGTGTGTGTGTGTGTGTATGGTGTGTGTGTGTGTGTATGGTGTGTGTGTGTGTGTGTGTATGGTGTGTATGTGTGTATGGTGTGTGTGTGTGTGTGTGTATGGTGTGTGTGTGTGTATGGTGTGTGTGTGTGTGTGTGTGTGTATGTGTGTGTGTTTGTATGGTGTGTGTGTGTGTATGGTGTGTGTGTGTGTATGGTGTGTGTGTGTGTATGGTGTGTGTGTGTATAATGTGTGTGTGTGTATGGTGTGTGTGTGTTAATTACCATTTCGTCCTAGGCACATGTCGATTAGACACTAAGCCTGTTGTATATGCGCTTGTGTGTGGGGGAGGGGGTGTGGTGCGTGTGTAGGGTGTGTGTGTACTCACCTAGTTGTGGTTGCAGGGGTCGATTCATAGCTCCTGGCCCCGCCTCTTTACTGGCCGCTACTGGGTCACTCTCCCTGCTCCATGAGCTTTATCATACCTCTTCTTAAAGCTATGTATGGAGCCTGCCTCCACTACATCACTTCCTAAACTATTCCACTTCCCGACCACTCTGTGACTGAAGAAATACTTCCTAACATCTCTGTGATTCATCTGAGTCTTCAACTTCCAACTGTGTCCCCTTGTTGCTGTGTCCCATCTCTGGAACATTCTGTCTCTGTCCACTTTGTCAATTCCTCTCAGTATCTTATATGTTGTTATCATGTCCCCCCTATCTCTCCTGTCCTCCAGTGTCGTCAGGTCGATTTCCCTTAACCTCTCCTCGTAGGACATACCCCTTAGCTCCGGGACTAGTCTTGTTGTGTGTGTGTGTATGTGCGTGTGTGTGTAGGGTGTGTGTGCGTGTGTAGGGTGTGCGTGTGTGTGTAGGGTGTGCGTGTGTGTGTAGGGTGTGCGTGTGTGTGTAGGGTGTGCGTGTGTGTGTAGGGTGTGCGTGTGTGTGTAGGGTGTGCGTGTGTGTGTGTAGGGTGTGTGTGCGTGTGTGTGTAGGGTGTGTGCGCGTGTGTGTAGGGTGTGTGTGCGTGTGTGTAGGGTGTGTGTGCGTGTGTTTGGTGTGTGTGCGTGTTTGTAGGGTGTGTGCGTGTTTGTAGGGTGTGTGCGTGTTTGTAGGGTGTGTGCGTGTGTGTTTGGTGTGTGTGTGTAGGGTGTGCGTGTGTGTGTAGGGTGTGCGTAGGGTGTGCGTGTGTGTGTGTAGGGTGTGTGCGTGTGTGTGTGCGTGTGTGTGTGCATGTGTGTGTTTGGTGTGTGCGTTGGGAGGGGGGGGGTTTGAAGCCTTGGATGCTTTTGTTTGATCTTTTAAATCGAGACTAGAAAATAAGACTCGCCCACAGATACTATCTCCATTGAGCATCACGAGGAACAAAAGCGCCGAAGAACTACAGAAAACAAACGCAACACAGATAAAAAAAATTGAAAAACAATACAGCAGATTTCAAAGAAAATACAAAGTAAAAACCACAGCGCACAAATTCAATGAAAGAAGCGAGACAGATTAGAAAACAATATATCAGAGTATTTTACAGGGAACCATTAGATCAGGGGGTTAGCCTTTTTACGACTACATACCCCCAATAGATTGCCCAATATGTGCCCAAAACCCCTTCACCAGACTGTGGAAATCACCACCACCACCATTACCAATAGACCCCTGGCTGTCTTCAAGAAGGCCCTGGACAGACACCTCAAGTCAGTACCTGACCAGCCGGGGATGTGGTTCTTACGTCGGTTTGCGTGCGACTAACAATAACAGCCTGGTTGATCAGGCCCTGATCCACAGCGAGGCCCAGTCACAGACTGGGCCGCGGGGGCGTTGACCCCCCCGAAACTCTCTCCAGGTATACCACCGTCACCAGTCCTATTACGTACCACTATGACTTCAAAACATGTCAACAACTTGGTATTACTTTACATATGAGCAACGTTTCGCTCTCCAGGAGTTTTATCAAGGCTTGATAAAGCTCCTGCAGAGCGAAACCTTGCCACAATAAAATGCCACTACATATGGATAGGTAGCAACAGCACAGCTGAAAGCTTATTATAATCTAACAACAACTTTTTCTTAAACTGTTCAGAGATGGAGTCTCATACCCGCATTATTGGGTTCCCATACCACCAAGGGGTATGGATACCCCGGTTAAGAACCCCTATGTTACATGAAAAAAAAATATGTTAAGAACGGTGGAAACAGAAAAGTCAAGGCCAGGATTTCACTTAAGAGTTGTACAGCAACTCCAGGAGATTAAAGAATGTAAGAGGTGGTGAAGATAATATAAAGAGTAAATAAATAGCAATAAGGCACAATACCGTGACTGGAACAATACACAAATAGCCCGCACATAGGAGAGGGGAGCTTATCACGACGTTTCGGTCCCACTTGGACCATTTACAAAGTCACACTAACAGAAAGGAGAGAAGAAGGGAGTATATATAGGCCAGCAGACAGGGACGGGACAAGAGAGGTAGTGGCAGAGGTATAGGTAGAGCTAGTGGTATATATGAATAACGGAGTACACCCTTTCATAACGCTAGCTATCGTTTCGCTGCTTATTTTAAGGATCTTACTGTAGAAACATACAGGAATATAGAACACCACAAACATGTCTAGTATAAACACGTTGTGAACAAGACTGCTAGTATTTTACACACAACTACTAGAGCTAAAATATAATGTTTATCACGGTAGGTTGACTTACATGAGGAATAAAGTCACTATACCCTGACTGGAACAAAAGTCCATCCTTGACAATGGTCCAGGAAGGTCTAAAATGTCCTCTTTGGAAATTCTCTGGAAATTTTGGAAATTCTCTGGAAATTTTCGAAATTCTTTGGAAATTTTGTAAATTCTCTGGAAATTTTGAAAAATCTCTTGAAATTTTGTAAATTCTCTGGAAATTTTGGAAATTCTCTGGAAATTTTGGAAATTCTCTGGAAATTTTGGAAATTCTCTGGAAATTTTGGAAATTCTCTGGATTAAGGTTCCTCTCTAAAGTGCGCATTTTTGGAGAAATTTACTCAGTGGCGCTGCTCAAAACACCGGAACCATCGACCCAGTTCCCTTACTCCTAGCCACTCTTCACCTCAGCGGTAGATATCTCACTCAGTTCCCTTACTCCTAGCCACTCTTCACCTCAGCGGTAGATATCTCACTCAGTTCCCTTACTCCTAGCCACTCTTCACCTCAGCGGTAGATATCTCACTCAGTTCCCTTACTCCTAGCCACTCTTCACCTCAGCGGTAGATATCTCACTCAGTTCCCTTACTCCTAGCCACTCTTCACCTCAGCGGTAGATATCTCACTCAGTTCCCTTACTCCTAGCCACTCTTCACCTCAGCGGTAGATATCTCACTCAGTTCCCTTACTCCTAGCCACTCTTCACCTCAGCGGTAGATATCTCACTCAGTTCCCTTACTCCTAGCCACTCTTCACCTCAGCGGTAGATATCTCACTCAGTTCCCTTACTCCTAGCCACTCTTCACCTCAGCGGTAGATATCTCACTCAGTTCCCTTACTCCTAGCCACTCTTCACCTCAGCGGTAGATATCTCACTCGTAATAACACGATTGCAAACCACGGAACGGGTGAGGTTTGAACCCATAAAAACACTCGACTTTGTGGTCACAGTGTGGCCCATGCTAACCTCCCTATGGTGTATAAATATACCTAGTTGGATGAATCTTTTTGTAGCCAGGTGGCCCAGTGGTTAATGACTCACTCGCCATGGGTTCAAACCCCACCCGTTCCGTGGTTAGTAGATACCTCAAATATTAACCGGATATGGGTGGCATCCTAGGAATGATGGCTTAAGGACTACAACGGAAATAAGCCATACTGCCTGGCTTCCTTGGGTTAGTAAGTTTATTTAGGCACGGGCACACCTATGTACAATTATCATACATAATGTAAAATACTTTAGATAACAAAGAAAAGTCAAAGTGACTTATCTAAGACTCACGAAATCGTAATGACACGATTGCAAACAAACCATACCACGGGTGGGGTTCGAACCCACAGTCTGGAGTTTTGAGACACTCCGACCGCGGGTTCGAACCCCACCCGTGGTATGGTTTGACTTATCAAAAGTTATCAATCCTACGGAATATCCCGAAATCGTAGTAAACGACGTTTCATTATCATTTTTGTCGTCGTCAGGAGGAGGAGGAGGAGGTTGTTAGCAGAGGCGTGTGTAGGTCAGCAGGTCCGCTGCCTCAGAGTAGGTCACGCCAGGCTGGGGACGCGGCATCACCGCTTGCTAACTTTAATCCACAGATATTCCCGTTTTCTGCGCCTCCTGGAGAGAGAGAGAGAGAGAGAGAGAGAGAGAGAGAGAGAGAGAGAGAGAGAGAGAGAGAGAGAGAGAGAGAGAGAGAGAGAGAGAGAGAGAGAGAGAGAGAGAGAGAGAGAGAGAGAGAGAGAGAGAGAGAGAGAGAGAGAGAGAGAGAGAGAGAGAGAGAGAGAGAGAGAGAGAGAGAGAGAGAGAGAGAGAGAGAGAGAGAGAGAGAGAGAGAGAGAGAGAGAGAGAGAGAGAGAGAGAGAGAGAGAGAGAGAGAGAGAGAGAGAGAGAGAGAGAGAGAGAGAGAGAGAGAGAGAGAGAGAGAGAGAGAGAGAGAGAGAGAGAGAGAGAGAGAGAGAGAGAGAGAGAGAGAGAGAGAGAGAGAGAGAGAGAGAGAGAGAGAGAGAGAGAGAGAGAGAGAGAGAGAGAGAGAGAGAGAGAGAGAGAGAGAGAGAGAGAGAGAGAGAGAGAGAGAGAGAGAGAGAGAGAGAGAGAGAGAGAGAGAGAGAGAGAGAGAGAGAGAGAGAGAGAGAGAGAGAGAGAGGAGAGAGAGGAGAGAGAGAGAGAGAGAGAGAGAGAGAGAGAGAGAGAGAGAGAGAGAGAGAGAGAGAGAGAGAGAGAGAGAGAGAGAGAGAGAGAGAGAGAGAGAGAGAGAGAGAGAGAGAGAGAGAGAGAGAGAGAGAGAGAGAGAGGGGGGGGGGGAGTGGGCAAGCAGATACATATACGGCCAGAAGGCCATGTTTTACTTTCCTTGGCTTGAAGATAATACTTTCCAGGGCTTTCCTGGAGCGAGGGGGAAAAAAAAGGAATATGTATGCCTTTTTATTTTTATTTAACAAAACTGGGAAAACGTGCAGTGTGGCTACACTATTCTTTGTAAGATTTACATTAGGGGTACACCTGCAGTGTGTGGCTACACTATTCTTTGTAAGATTTACATTAGGGGTACACCTGCAGTGTGTGGCTACACTATTCTTAATAAGATTTACATTAGGGGTACACCTGCAGTGTGTGGCTACACTATTCTTTATAAGATTTACATTAGGGGTACACCTGCAGTGTGTGGCTACACTATTCTTTATAAGATTTACATTAGGGGTACACCTGCAGTGTGTGGCTACACTATTCTTAATAAGATTTACATTAGGGGTACACCTGCAGTGTGTGGCTACACTATTCTTTGTAAGATTTACATTAGGGTACACTGCAGTGTGTGGCTACACTATTCTTTATAAGATTTACATTAGGGGTACACCTGCAGTGTGTGGCTACACTATTCTTTGTAAGATTTACATTAGGGGTACACCTGCAGTGTGTGGCTACACTATTCTTTATAAGATTTACATTAGGGGTACACCTGCAGTGTGTGGCTACACTATTCTTTATAAGATTTACATTAGGGGTACACCTGCAGTGTGTGGCTACACTATTCTTTATAAGATTTACATTAGGGGTACACCTGCAGTGTGTGGCTACACTATTCCCTACAAGACTTACACTGGGAACAAAAGCAATGTTTTCCTGTATATCGTCCATCACGGGGGATGGGTTGAATACAAGAGGTAATGAAATTTCTCAGGCTGAGTTGTATAATTTATACGGCTGCCGAGAGCAAGACGAGGGGAGAGCAGAAGTTGGCTTTAACTTGAATGCGTACACGTGCGTGCACACGCAATTATTCACTGGGCAGTTACGGATAACTAAGAACCAGGACCAAGTTGACACACATGGAAGGTAAAAACAAGAACGTACTATATAAGATCATAGTAACCAGGTGATCAAACAATATGCAGAACAGCCACTGTGAAAATGTTTTTAAATTCTAAGCGCTTTCGTGATTTCTCACATTATCAAGGAACTGTAAAAATAAAAGATCAACAGAAAGGCATATAGGGACGAGATTACACCTCGCGGTCAACTTACAACACCTGACTTTTTATGATGCTGTAGGTAGGTGGTCATATTCTACCCAAGCTTTATGATTTTAAGTTGTCGAATATATCTTAATTTCTTACCAAATTTTATTAATTATCAATGAATTCAATTTGCATAATCCTTCTACCCTCTTGTTCTTCTCGAAGTTCAGGTGTTAGGGGTAGGCGTCACATTAGTGAAGAACTTGCTGAGTCCCACCTCTCCCCATGTTATTCATCCTTCCCCCGTCAACACTACTCTCTCTCCTCTTACCGCCCTTCCCCTACTTTCTAAACGCTGTATAGCGGCCGTCTTGGAAAACGGTCGATACGTTAAAATATAACGTGAGAGGAGCACTGAAGCAGGCAGCACCAACTGGAATAAATAAGCCATTTGGAAAGACTTAAGACATACCAGGGACCCGTTTGTTTTTTACTCTCGCATTACGGACTCAAACCAGGCATTCCGGGTAACTAAAAAAGAACATACAAAACTCATTCCTGGTAAGTGCCTAACAGCCAGGCTATTGGTGCCTGCGGCCTACAGGTCCACGCAGCAGCTTGAGTTACCAGGGACCGGCTAAAAAAGATTTTAACCTTCATTTCATTAACATTTTCTACATATGATGGCAGGATATAAATCTCAAAACATTTGAGAAAGGAAGGCACAGCGGAGATATGGTTACAACATAGAAGATACTTAGAGGTACTGGAAAGTTTATAACGGTTTGAAGTGGATGTGACCAGAACGAGGGGATACAAATAAAAATAACACGAAAGTAAATCAATGACAAGATTATATATATATATATATATATATATATATATATATATATATATATATATATATATATATATATATATATATATATATATATATATATATTGTAATGTAAACAAGCAGCACTAGTGTGTTAAAACTTGATAACTTAAGATGTGTTTATCGTGGACGAAGGTTGAAAACAAGTGAGGTCATATCCTCCTCCTTCCTTCACTTCCTTCTCTCCCATTATTCTTCTACTACAAAGTTAAAGATTATTGGACTCGTGGTGTAAAAGGGGTCACTGACCTTTGTATACCAAAACTTAGTAATGAGGATATGACCTAATTCCATAAAAAAACATCTCAAGGCAGCAGGTCTTAAAACATTAATGGTGCTAATGCATCTATGCATCAGCACCATTAACATACAGTGTGTATCGAATATACACAACACAAAGAGGATAGAGTGGCACGCACTAGTGGAGAAACTAATGAAGGCAAACTACACATATATTAATAAATACAAGAGCACACAAGACCACACCATACCTGTACTTGCTGCAGGAGAAACACTTAACAGGTTCTTCCAAGTCGATGTCTATGAGGAAAGTCTCTGAGGTGACGTACTTAAGCACCTTGCCAGCACCGAACATGATGCACCAGCGACTCCGGCCCACAATATCTTCTCTCTTACCTTACTGCTCAAATGATCAGCAAATATACACAAGCAAATACGAATGAGGGAATACCTCAGCAAACCTACTGACCCATGCTAGGCAGGTCTTGGTATAAACCTTGGTAAGAGATACCGACGAATTAGTTTAGAAAAACACGTGAGCAAATACTAGGACCTATTAGAAAACGTTTTGGTCTTCGGTCACAGGGATAGGCAGGTCTTACACCTACTCGTATAGGGGTTGAAAGTTTTCACCCTAATAATGTCATGGTATCAGTGCTACAACACCGTAGCTTCTTCACTGTACTTCATCTTAATTTTTACAATCAAAACAAGGGTTATACAGTGCTGCAAAGTAGGATGCATTAAAGATGTAATATGCCAGATCAGAGACCAGCGAGGGTGAAAAGGACGCCGGAGGCAGAATCAATAAGGGCGGTGAGGAGCGCTAAAAAGAAGTATAATCAAAATAGGTGTAATGAAAGTGTCGCTGACAGAAGTCAAAGACGGGAATCTGTGTTAAATCTGTCAGTGACGTCAGATAAAGAGCGTTAGAGCAGTGACGACGCTGCAAGTAAATTATGTATCTTAAAAACTGACAAACTTAATATTCGTCTGATACGCTTGGTCCGGTTGCTGCAATATTAACACTGACTTTGTTATATTCTACAAATATTGTTTCTCTACAACACTGGTTGTTAGGTAGCCCTGAAGGGGAACATCTAAGTGACTGTCAGTGTTTATTACAACACTGGTTGTTAGGTAGCCCTGAAGGGGAACCTCTAAGTGACTGTCAGTGTTTATTACAACACTGGTTGTTAGGTAGCCCTGAAGGGGAACCTCTAAGTGACTGTCAAATTTATTACAACACTGGTTTTAGGTAGCCCTGAAGGGAACTCTAATGACTGTCAGTGTTCATTACAACACTGGTTGTTAGGTAGCCCTGAAGGGGAACCTCTAAGTGACTGTCATAATTTTGATCTCTCTACAAAGTTTTGTTTATATTTCGGTGATAGCACGAGGTACACGGTAACGAGGGCTAATTTCTTGGAACAGTTGGCATCTACCCTAGGACCCTCTAATGGTTCCAAAAACTACAACAACGTATTTAACACTTAGCTTTGAACCTTGTGACACAAAAGATAAAAAATCCCACGACAACTTTCTCTCTTCCCAACAATGATTTTAGTATCGGATTAAATAGGTCTCTTGCATTTTTTCCGGGTTTTATCAAAATTTGGCACTGATAAAGAATCCCCAGCAACCTCCAGAAGCCTCACCATGTTTTTTTTTCATTTCTGGAGGAGGTTTTGATCAATTTTTACGAGTGTGTGTGTGTGTGTGTGAGAGAGAGAGAGAGAGAGAGAGAGAGAGAGAGAGAGAGAGAGAGAGAGAGGGGAGGAAGGAGGGTGTGTATGAGAGAGAGAGGGAGGAAGGGAGGGTGTGAGAGAGATGGAGGAAGGAGGGTGTGTATGAGAGAGAGAGGGAGGAAGGGAGGGTGTGTATGAGAGAGACAGAGAATGAGTGTCCGGATAAACTATTATAAACAAGATTCTTCACTGACTACGAGGAATACACCAGTACCAAGAAATTCCCAGCAGCCTCCACCCTGAAAACTTCACTAAGGAATCCTCACACCTGTCACATACAGAAAGCTCTTTCCGCCACAACAAGAAACCCTGAGTATAGCTCTTGACCCCAACCACTGTGTAAACAAAAAAGGGCCGGGCTGGGGGAGTAAGAAAACTCTCGAAACCCATCAAAGGTATATCAAAAGACAGTTTTTAATATTTTTTTCAATTAATTGCGGGAAGTTGAACCAGAGGCAAGGAATTTCCATTACAGGTTTTCGTCGATATCAAGTCTCTGGGAATTACGTGGGGAAAAAATCACGTAAATATTGAACGTAAATATTTTTTGTGTAAATTCTCAAATATTAAGAGAAATGTGGAATATAAACTAGTTAAGTTTAATGTAAAGGGTGAGAAATTTTTGTTTGCAACCCAGCCTAAACTAAAGTAAAATTGATCATGATGCAGTTAGGCTAAAGTTAGGCTATGGTGGGTCTGGTTTCGTCAGTAAATACTAATTTGTTTCAGTAGTCGAAATAAACTTGTCTATTATACAACCTACTTAATGTCTGATAATTCACATAATATACTAATACTAAGCTCCACACCGAGGAGCTAAAGTCAATATTAACCAACAATAACACATTCATTTACTATTATTGTATTGATGTGAAATGCTAAATTCGAATTGGGTGCAGTGGGCACAATAAGGGAGCACTGTATCAACATCCGTGGTCCCAGATTATTCAACATCTTACCAGAAGATATCAGAAACACTGCTGGAACAAGTGTAGAAGCCTTCAAGAGGAAACTGGCAAAGTATCTTCCCCAGGTGCCAGATCAACCAGGCTGTGATGGATATGTGGGACAGAGGGCCAGCAACAGCCTGATTGACCAGGCAAGCACCAGACGAGCCTGACCCATGGCCTGGCTCCGGGAATAGAAAAAAACTCTCGGAACTCAAAGGAATATCAATGGTAGAGTCATTTAACACAAGCAGTGGTGGAGGTTCGAGTCTGGTCAGTGAGAGAGGCAAGTCCTACCTAGTGAAACTCGTTTAAGGGGCACACAAGTTCCAATGTCTTCTAATAACATGTTCATTTTTCCACTATAATCTACCTTGTCCATAATTACTATTGCATTTGCAATAGTGAGCAAAGCTCAGACCTCTACAACACAATTATCATCAAAGATTTGTTAAGTTATACCATGAATTAAGGGAAGATCCTGGACTTCACCTTACGAAACAGACAAAGCAAATGCGATAGTAATTATGGACAAGGTAGATTATAGTGGAAAAATAAACATGATATTAGAAGAATGGGGAACTTGCGTGCCCCTTAATGGAGTAATACAATATAAACGAAATTTTCTAAATGACTTCGTTCGCTCTGTACTCCCTGGTTAGTTAGATTTAAAGGCCATCGGCTGCAGCATGGCTGTCAGAGCCGCGATAAACCCAACACTTAGGGATACTGGAATCCCTCAAGTAAACTCTCAGTGTGTATAATCTGGGTTTACCTCCTTCATGATATAAAGAAACAAATTTATTTAGGAAATTTTGTTTTCTCATATTGTGTTTATTCTGTACACAAGCTAAAACACCGGTCTCTGTACAATATTTCTGCACGCGCGCACACACACACATACGCGCGCGAGCTGTAACAGCGATATCTGTACAGTACTGATGAGTACAGGCAGCGACCTCTGCCTGAACAGTGCAAGCGTCTTTTTTGTTTCTGTGGCAAACCTGAAAATCGTGTTTGGCTTCTCCAAGCAGCTTGTAAAACTCTTGCCCGTCTTCACAACACACACTCAAGGCGCTGTGAGCCCTTATACCCTTCAGGGACCATTGTCTTGCGAGTATTTCACTGCATATCTTAATAAATCTTGGTATAATATCTTACTCAACTGTAAACAACCATACCGTCGTTCATATCATAAAAAGAATATAAAACATTCATAAAAATATGCGCGTGGAACAAATGCGATTGTAAATGATATGGTGACACCGACAAACTGTGGGAAAGGACACTTGTGCACAGCTCCGGATATTTATTATAGGAAATCTTTCGCCACTCGTGGCTTCAGTAGGACCGATGAAGCCACTCGTGGCTTCAGAAGGACCGATGAAGCCACTCGTGGCAAAATCTTTCCTTTAATAAATGCCATGAACGGTACACAAGTGTCCTTTTCGACAAATGCAATTGAGAAAGTGTTTATCCCTGAGTGAAGTGCAGTGCGAGGCTACAGAGAGGACCGCAGTGATCACACCACATGTGCATAACTGGTTCACACAACTGACACCTTGATGAATTAACACACTTGTGCGACACTTGGGTTACACAAATATCTAATACATGGATGACAGGACATGCACTGATGCTTGCTGCGACCACAGCACGAGCAGTAATAGGAGGAGACATATCAGAGGACACTCAACACAGTACTGGTGTGAGACAACACAAGCACTGGTTCGGGACAATACACGAGACAATAAACACTAGTACAGTACTGGTGCAAGACAGGTTAGGTAAGATTCGTTAGAAAACAGGACAAGTGTTTTCTGACGCGGGTCTTAGTCACATGAAGACCCGCACCTGGAGCTTTTGGTCATCTGACCGAGGCCTTCCACTGGCTTACCCCTCCACCCCTTTAAAAAAAATTTATTGGTAAACCATCTGGTGGGAGAGAACACAAGTACCGGTGAGAGAGACAAGAGACGAGGGGCGGTAGATTTTCTGTTGTTGATTGTGCCCGGATGTGAAGTAGAGAGGTGTGAATAAGTTGTTTACAAAACAGACACGTTGATAAATGGGCCGAACACCGACTCAAGGCTGAGGGACTGATTACCTCAAACCCCTCCTCATCTTCCACCTTTTTCTGTATTGGACTGAAGAAGCCACTGTGTGGCGAAACGTTTCTATTTATCAAGAAGAGAGGTGGTTGGGAGAACCTCTGTCTTGTATCTCAAGGATAAAACACTATATGGAAGAAGTCATAATAAACACGTGATTCCAAATATGGAAAAAAACCATAGTGAAATAGGAAATAAAACCTGAGCGCTTTAATGCGCTTACACACACATCTTCAAAGGAATAGGAAGAAGAGGCAAGAGAAGCACACTGTATATGTGAGATGACAACTACATACAACAGAGGAATAAGGCCAGGCAGGAGGCAGCAGACTGGGAGAGGCAGTGCACTCACTCACAACACAAATGCCACTAACACGTGTATTTCACTCGGCAAAACACACGGAATCCTAACAATCTCATCCCCCTCCCCACCACACCAACTCCACCCCTTCCCAGCCACCATCACCCGCGACCTCTAGCATGACTTATTATGTTCACTTTAGTTCCGCTTGAGCACATCTTTCCTCTGCCAACACCACATATTTCCCTGTATAAATACCTTCAACTCTTCATATAGTTATGGTTCCCTCTACCACTCCTAAGATCATAAAGGAGGAACACTTCAGTAGGAACAAAAGCTAGCTATCACTTAGAAACGGTAGCCCCACACTACGGGTGTTTAGACATGCTTGCAGGAACACCTATAAATGAGCTGTGGGTGAAATGTTTGTCCGACTCTCAACTGACAGTCATTTGGAAAAAGGTTGGACAAATAAGGAATGGGGGGGAATAGTTGGGTGGGAATGGTTAAATCTGTTGTCATAATAACCACTCCTGTCATCTGAATCACCTGATAGTCTTTTTAAAATTGATCACCTTCATTATACCGTCTTAAAAGTGTACACTTTAAATCAACATTTTTCATATAACACATTGCATTAACAGTCTAATTTAGGCACTAGGATGTGAAGCACAAATAAATCACCACCTCTGCACACAACTTGTCACATCTGGAAGAGTGCGAGTTTTGAGACTCTCTGACCGCGGGTTCGAACCCCACCCGTGGTATGTGGTTTAGTGCGAGGTCTCCACCTCCCGACAGACCACTTTACGGCACTTAATTCCACTTAATGAGCACATTAAAATATTTGGGAAATGTTACTGGTGAGAAATACACAAGGTAATACAATTACAGCATTATACGACTAATGAAAATATGGGAGAATATAATGTTATTGGTAATGAATTAGACACATGTGCAACATCTGGGAACCTTAAATTTGTAGACATTTACAAATTAAAGATACCCAGATGTTGCACATGTGTCTGTTCATCTTGTGGGTACTGTATATAATTCCTATACATTATAGGCAAGACGCCAGGACGCTGTCTTCTGTCTCCCTGCCACCCAACTCTACGATCTACAGCAGAACAAGAGAGCAACGGAATTAAAGTGAATGTTACGAAAATACTGGAGCCTAGGGGGCCGAAGGGGTTAAAAACAGGTGGGTAGGTAAGGCTGGAGCAATACCATAACAGGTGGGGAAGCACCTGTAAGAAGGTGGCTGTGGGTGACAACGTGCAGTGATAAATAGTTTCGAAAATCGACATGAAGGATAAGACACATATGCAACACTTGGGTATCTTTATTGAGGAAACGTTTCGCCACACAAGTGACTTCACAGTCCAATACAAAGAACGGTGTAAAGTTCTTTATATTGGACTGATGAAGTCCAATGCTGATGCCCGCAATGCACATTAGGGGCTTTTGGCATGTACATCTCTTTTATACTGAACTATGTATCATTGTATCATGTCTACCTTACTATGTATCACTGTACCATGTCTTAAAAATTATTATTATTATTATTATATAAGCCACTGTGGCGTAACGTCTCAATAACGATTCCCAGCAGTAAACAAGTAGGGAGCAGACTGCTGCTGGTCTCCACACAGTGAAGCAGCATCCCACGAGGTCCAAACACACAACACACAATTCAATTGCAGTTTTGTCTCCGTGTGGGTTAGTCTGTGCCTAACAAGACTATATATAGTGATTGCTACTGTAATTATGTAAAAGTGCTAAACTCTTAAGGCTCATAGTGCGCCTAGGGAAAGATAGTCAGGTTCGATCAGAGGAAGGGGAGGATATCTCCAATTTCTCGAGACACCAACCAAGAAGGAAAATATGTAAGATGTTGATGGTAAAGAAGACACATTTAACAAAAGAAGACCTTTTATTAGCACGATTTTTCAGCTAAATATGAAGAGTTTGGTGATTGATAAAGACTCGTGTAGATTGATAGACTCGTGTAGATTGATAAAGACTCGTGTAGATTGATAGACTCGTGTAGATTGATAAAGACTCGTGTAGATTGATAAAGACTCGTGTAGGTGAAACGTCGCAGTAACAATAGTCTCCTTTTGTTGTACGTGTCTATTATCCTTGTTAGTTACACTATACTTCAATAAAGATGTTGATGGATGCGGTAAAGATGGGTCCTGTGGCTTGGTTGGTAGCGCACTCAGCTCACCCATTGAGTGTTCAGGGTTCGATCCCCGGTACGGGTGGAAACATTGGGCAAGTTTCCTTAAACCTGCTGTCCCCGTTCACCTAATAATAAGTATCTGGGTATCAGTCAACTCTTGTAGGTGACATCCTGGGGGTGGTTGTACACCTTAGACAGGGCTGGGATAAACCTCTTAGCCTGTAAAACTGATGTGTAAAAATGTAAACAAACACTTACCTGGACTTGCTGAGGGCGCAGACCAACCAGCGAAGAACCAACTTGCCCTGTGCGGCGCCCATCGGAGGTATGGGCAAGATCATTCCGCCCACCACTTTGCACCTCCTCACGCAGACCATGCACGCCCCTTTCACCCCTCACGCCCACGGGGGTACCGCCAGAGGGGCGCGCACACGCAGGCAGGGATAGAAAGCACAATCACGAGATATCACAGGTTAAAACCTTTTTCACACGTCCTTGGATGCTGAGGTGAAGACGCGGAGTGGCCGAGTTCTGCTTTCATTGTATCTTTCAGGAAAAACACACAAGGGCCACACTGCAGGTGATGATACATCCAGGTAGCACCTACCTCAAGATCACTACTTCCCTCCAGGTATCACTGTTTCCACACTACTGTTATTTCCCTCCAGGTACCACTATTTCCTGATCAGAGTTATTTACCTCTAAGTAACACTGTCTCCAGATCACTGTTATTTCACGTATCACTATCACCAGATCACTGTTATCTCCCTCCAGGTAGCACTATCATCAGATAAGACTTATTTCCCTCCACCTAATACTCTGAACCACTTATCTGCCTCCAGGTAGCACCGAGGCCAGACTTCAGGCGACGATATACGCCGGTAGCACTACCTATACTTTAGTGGAGGTCTCCCCAATCCAACTACAGAAAATACCAGACCACCCAGTTAGTGACGGCCATATAGGCCTACGGGCTGCTAGCAGAAACAATCTTACTGCCCAGGCATTCAACAACATCCGGCCTCAGGCCCGAAAAGCGAGGGTTGAAGAATTCTTGAAACCGGTCACAGGGATCACTATCACCAGATCAAGTACTTCCCCAGTCACAGTCTCCAAGAGCGACTCCAGGACACGCGTCTCCCAGACGCAAAATTTCCGTGCGGCGGCGCGTTTGGGTCGCACAATCTCCGGGATCACATAGCCCGAAGGTCACATCAGCACGCAAGTCACAAGGAATCAGTTATGGCCAAGCTAAACTACCACACACGTCACAAGGAGCCTAGTGCTGTCACCAGTAATGGTGAGAACATATGTTCCTGTGACGAAGCTCAGTGTGTTTACTTAATTCAGACATTGCCAAGGTAGGGAATGAGGACGGTGTCTCGATGCTACTGAAGGGATCTTAATGAACTTCAACTACCATACTTTTCCGTGAATCAAACGGAATTACCTACCATTTCCCAGGCGCTTTATGATCCCTATGGGATTAGCGCTTCCCCGCGATGATAATAATCGAGTAAAACACGACTCTCCACCTCCCTGCACCAACTATCATTATAACAAAAACAAGCCTCGTTTTTTCTTTCATTAGTAACAAGATGAGAGGTAAATAATGGAACTTAATGTCATATAAATACAATTAGAAGCCAGAGTAGCTGTATCACTCACTGTGATAACATGAACGTAGATAAGTGCCTTAGTTTAGAAAAACACGTAAGCAAACACTAGGACATATTAGAAAACGTTTGGGTTCTGGGACCTTGATCACTTCTAACATACAAAGGTTAAAAGACAGTATATATAGGCCTATGTAAACTTTCAACATCTGTATGTTAGAATTGATCAAGGTCCCAGGACCGAAACGTTTACTAATATGTCCTAGTGTTTGCTTACATGTTTTTCTAAACTAACTTTGCGATATTTATTACCAAGGTTTATACCACAGAGCTCCTTGCAATAAGGACTAACTGGCAGTTGGGCAGACACACAGATGATCAAACTAGATGCAAAGTGTGTAGTCAAGCCTTAGCATAACTTAAGCATTATGCTCTTAATTGTCTGCTTATTGATGAATATAGAAATACAGTATAATAACCTATGTGATATGTCAAGATATCTTATTAATGAAAATAAGATACCAGACATATTATTAAGCAAATGTCCTAAATTTGCTTGTAACAGATATAAATCCAGAAGTACTATAGTTAACCCTTTTGTGGCCTAGTTCCTAGGCTTTTTGTGTATACATATACTCTTGCACTCCCATCCACAGGATGGCTATGTGGTGTACAGTATACTAGCCACTACCATACACAGGATGGCTATGTGGTGCACAATATACTAGCCACTACCATCCACAGGATGGCTATGTGGTGCACAATATACTAGCCACTACCATCCACAGGATGGCTATGTGGTGCACAATATACTAGCCACTACCATACACAGGATGGCTATGTGGTGCACAATATACTAGCCACTACCATCCACAGGATGGCTATGTGGTGCACAATATACTAGCCACTACCATACACAGGATGGCTATCTGGTGCACAATATACTAGCCATTACCATCCACAGGATGGCTATGTGGTGCACAATATACTAGCCACTACCATCCACAGGATGGCTATGTGGTGCACAATATACTAGCCACTCCCATCCACAGGATGGCTATGTGGTGCACAATATACTAAACAATACCATCCACAGAATGGCTATGTGGTGCACAATATACTAACCAATACCATACACAGGATGGCTATGTGGTGCACAATATACTAACCAATACCATACACAGGATGGCTATGTGGTGCACAATATACTAACCAATACCGTACACAGGATGGCTATGTGGTGCACAATATACTAACCAATACCATACACAGGATGGCTATGTGGTGCACAATATACTAACCAATACCATACACAGGATGGCTATGTGGTGCACAATATACTAGCCACTACCATACACAGGATGGCTATGTGGTGCACAATATACTAGCCACTACCATACACAGGATGGCTATGTGGTGCACAATATACTAACCAATACCATACACAGGATGGCTATGTGGTGCACAATATACTAACCAATACCATACACAGGATGGCTATGTGGTGCACAATATACTCACCAATACCATACACAGGATGGCTATGTGGTGCACAATATACTAGCCACTACCATACACAAGATGGCTATGTGGTGCACAATATACTAACCAATACCATACACAGGATGGCTATGTGGTGCACAATATACTAACCAATACCATACACAGGATGGCTATGTGGTGCACAATATACTCACCAATACCATACACAGGATGGCTATGTGGTGCAAAATATACTAGCCACTACCATACACAGGATGGCTATGTGGTGCACAATATACTAGCCACTACCATACACAGGATGGCTATGTGGTGCACAATATACTAGCCACTACCATACACAGGATGGCTATGTGGTGCACAATATACTAGCCACTACCATCTACAGGATGGCTATGTGGTGCACAATATACTAGCCACTACCATCCACAGGATGGCTATGTGGTGCACAATATACTAGCCACTACCATACACAGGATGGCTATGTGGTGCACAATATACTAGCCACTACCATCCACAGGATGGCTATGTGGTGCACAATATACTAGCCACTACCATCCACAGAATGGCTATGTGGTGCACAATATACTAGCCACTACCATCCACAGGATGGCTATGTGGTGCACAATATACTAACCAATACCATACACAGGATGGCTATGTGGTGCACAATATACTAACCACTTCAGAGACAAAATCTTTAATCTAATCTATTTCACTATAATGAATTGCTTAACGACTGCTCTTTCAGTGATAAAAATAACTCCTGCCCCGGGTTAGCTGAGATAACGAACTCTCTCTCTCTCTCACACTCACACTCACACACACACACACACACACACACACACACACACACACACACACACACACTCACACTCACACTCACACTCCCACACACAACGAGGCTACGTCATACAATGAGGTTGGTATAAACCAAACCCTCCAGTGGGGTACACAAATAAATATGAAATACAAAAAATTACAGGAACTCGTCTATGGAAAAATAGAAGAAATAAAAATTAAACGTAGTATAAAATGCAATGATTGGTTGATTAGATATTTGCATTAACGAGTAGGTATACAGATGTACCTAATAAAGTGGCCACTGTGTGCGCGCATATATATATATATATATATATATATATATATATATATATATATATATATATATATATATATATATATATATATATATATTCTCCATGGGGAAGTGGAACAGAATTCTTCCTCCGTAAGCCATGCGTGTCGTAAGAGGCGACTAAAATGCCGGGAGCAAG